>RQTK01000676.1:164010-185065 GCA_003991915.1 Elysia chlorotica | reverse complement strand
GGGGGGGGGAGGGGGGGCTTTTCTGCTAGAATGGTGATAAGTATGTATCGTGTTCATTTTTGTATATTGAAACCTAGTCCGCTTTATTTTCAATATTAGAACTTGTAATAGTATGGGCATACCCCCACATTAAATTTTAGACTGTAATTTTTGTTCAAAAATGCCCAGGATAACTGTATACGAATCTGCAACACATTCAGTTTTATTTTATTTTTAAGATCTACGAATACATTGCCTTATAGAACAATGCATCTGGAGCGGATTATTGGTAATGTTTGGTCTCTTCCTACTTAACCTCACGTTCCAGCAGGAGCAAAAAAGACATGAGAACAAACAAGGATCGAAAAGAGCTTTTGCAGCAGCTGTACTTGAATCTGAGACAGCCTATAATTACTTACTATTGTTAAGAGGCATAGTTTCAGGAGTCACTTTCAACAAGCTTTTGAAAGCGCAATTTACAGTTTCAAGACTGACTTTCAACAAGCTTTTGAAAGCGCAATTGTAGCACCACTTATTCATTTCACATAAAGCCATGTTCTTTTATAAGTATATTTTCTTTTAATTTATCATGTTCCATCCTCTCTATCACACATACAATCTCTCTTTGATCAGCATCGTTTCGTTTTCTTGCCTATTTTGCTGTTTGCTGTACTTCTTCAAATATAGCTCTCTGTCTCTCACTCTATCTATCGATCGATCGATCGATCTATCTATCTATCTATCTATCTCTCTATCTATCTATCTATCTATCTATCTATCTATCTATCTACCTATCTATCTGCCTATCTATCTATCGTTTTATCTAGCTTTCTATATATCGATCTGTCTTTCTAGTTATCGATATCTATCCCTCCCTACTTTCTCCCTGCTCTCGATCTCTCTCTCCCTCTCTCTCTCTCTATCTCACTCTCTATCTATCTTTCTGTCTATCTATCTATCTATCTATCTATCTATCGTTCTACCTATCTATCTATCTAGTTATCTATCTCTGCCTCTCCCTACTTTCTCCCTACTCTCTCTCTCTTCACCTTTTACCATCTCTTGTATAATCACACAGGGGACATCAAGCAAAAGAAAAGCACTTTGTTTATAAGCTTGACTTCAATCGAATTTCCTGCACGAAAGAAAAACATATAAAACATTTCGTAGAATGGCTTTGGAACAACTGGAAAGTCCGCTAGCCCTATGTATCTTTTCCTCAGTTCGTATTCATAATTATTAATGTATGCTTCGATAGATAAACTGTCTATCGCACAAACATTTCGTGTGTAAAATAACTGTTATTAATGCAAAAATCTTCGCTGTTTTCCTCTCTGAATTTTTTGTTGTTATAATGCTGGCTTTGAACAAGTATTGGAGCAAAAGATATAGATCTACACACTTCTGGCCCTCTGCCCATTCAACTTTTTAGGATATGATCTAAGACGAATTGATGTTTTTACGACAACAACAGAAAATATTGAATGTAGAAAACAAGCGGTATAATATATTTATATATATTGCGTTTAAAATCGTGGAATCCCTGATACTCCCTGCTACTCTGAAAAGCAAAATACGAAAGACGCTGCATGCACTGTATAGGGAAGAGGTTTGAGCGTAATAAAACCGGATGAAAAGCGAATTCAGGCAGCTACAATGTGGTTCAATAACAATCAGTTACGTGTCAGCAACAAAGAACATAGATCTTACAAAAACATGCTAAAATAACTGAAAACGGGGGAGCTACTTAAAAGGATTACCAAAAAGAAGGTAGAAATATATGGGACACACAACCAGGAACAAAAAAGGCACAATATTGCGAGAAAAAATGGGCAGTTCAAGAGATATATGGAAGGCTTGAGGTAAAGTTGAAGGCTAAAGAGAAAATGAAATGCTCGAGGGGAAAAGGAAGACCAAATCTACAATACATAGACAGCATAAAAACACAACATGGGCTGCAGCATTGCTCTAAAGAATGATACATGTATTGTAAGGAAAAAGATCGAAGGATGGCGTGAATTTATCCGATCCGGGCATTGATGGTTTCAGCTAACGTCACGAGTTAGGTGAGATCGATAAGATACGAAAAGATAAGAAAAGATAAGATAAGACAAGAAAAAATAAGATAAGAAAAGATAAGATAAGATGAAGATAAGTCTTGGTTGGTCCACACTGATGTTTTGTCTTGGTCGTACTCATATATATTTTCAAATTAACAACATTAATACATAATTATGTCAGGGGGGAAAGGAATACCATTTTAGATATAACCATTTGTAGCATGGCTGCAGTTATACACTATAAGACATACTTATATTGAACATTTACCTTGATACGCATTTACGAACATACAAAACCTCCACAAACACTAATCCGCTAAACATGGCAGGTTTGTAGCAACTGATGGAGGCTGGTAAAGACGAGTTTTGTTTTATTTTTTATAATTATGTCTGTTTAGACTTTTTTATATATAAATCTGTTTTCTTCTTTGTGATGTTTCATATTCACTATTACGATGGTGGGGTTGTGGCCGGTGTTATCGTTGGCGATTTTAAGATTAAG
The DNA here is from genome assembly GCA_003991915.1 of Elysia chlorotica. Taxonomy (NCBI): domain Eukaryota; kingdom Metazoa; phylum Mollusca; class Gastropoda; family Plakobranchidae; genus Elysia; species Elysia chlorotica. The sequence goes on along the minus strand of RQTK01000676.1, from coordinate 182,524 downwards.
ATAAGATTCAAGATAACATTAGGGTAAGTTACAAGATAACATTAGGGTAAGTTACAAAATAACATTAGGGTAAGTTACAAGGTGATAAACAATTATAATAACAGCAACAGCCACAGATATTGGACATCCATAAAAAGTAGGGTAATAAAAAAGGTTCATTACAACAACAGGAACGACTAAAATGGCAAAATAAATAATACATGTGTGGTGTTTTATATACAGTATACTGTTTTGTTTCTCTCACTGTATTACAAATCATATCGCCGCTCGTCTTCTGAAAGTAAACATGCGCTTTTGTCTCCAAGACCTAGATTTTGTTGTTTAGATCGCGAGAGTCGAAAAAAAATGCAAAATGAAAAGTAAATAAAAAAAATTAGGTCAAACACAATGCGGAAACAAAACGCGTGCTCTGACATTATTGTTAATAAAATAATTATATCGCTTTTAAGGCTGAGCTTTCTGCGTTAAAAACAAAGAATTTGATGATTAGCCCTAACGTAGACAAATATATATATATATATAGGATAATTGTATATATATATATATATATATAACTACTCAAAGAAAAATGGGGCGACAGACAATGCTAAGATAAACAACATTTCCACAATCATACAGAATATTAAAAGGAATGAGCAGCGCTGGCTGCTATTGTTGATGAAACATCGAGAACAATAGGACTATAGAGAAAGGAAGACGAATGATGCCAATAGAAACAAACAGAACATACAAAATAATACAATGTTTTATGCTTAATATTGTTATCTATTGTTACGTAGTAAAGTGCCGTTATTATGTTAACAGCCTGCGGAGTTCTGTTGCATTATGGCAAGAAAATTTCCTCTCTATGACACAATATATAATAAACACGCCACACATTTGTCGACCTAAAAGTAGTAGTAGTAGTAGTAGTAGTAGTAGTAGTAGTAGTAGTAGTAGTAGTAGTAGTAGTAGTAGTAGTAGTAGTAGTAGTAGTAGTAGTAGTAGTAGTAGTAGTAGTAGTAGTAGTAGTAGTAGTAGTCAGAAACAACAACAACAAGAACAACAATAATATCATCAAGACTTTAATATAATGCAGCCCTGTTTAAACCACGTCGTACTGCAAGTAATGTTCAGCTGTAGCTTCTCTTGAAACTACATAACTACATAACTGTATTGTGAAGTAAAACCCTACTAATGCTTGTACATAGATGAAACTGATGGAAACATAGGAGAGAAGAAATCGAAGTGCTCTCTTGACCCAATGAGAAGAGATTTAGACCGGGGGTGTCAACATGATGGTAATATCTAGACCTGGAACAAACAACCCCTCATGTGGGAACCAAACACGCCCTCTAGTGGCAAATATAGGAGGATATTGGCGGAAATTTCTTTCTCAGGATTGACAGCAAGTTAAATAGAGATGCGTTTTTCCTGTTATTATTGTTTTTCGGCGTTTAAGTTTCTAAGGCCGTAAGTACAACAACGCTGTATTTTACAACTCGTCGAGAGAATAATTGTATACGAATAAGAATTGTAAGCTACCGTAGTGTGTTCAAACAGCATATTGTGCTTAAAAACAGCGAATTTGGTTGAAGTTAGGTAGAACATCGGCTTCCAACGCAGGGGGTCCGTGATTCGAGCCCCGCTTTGGCGACTATTTCGTACTACACTGGTTGGGTCGGTGTTGGTATTATGTGGCCAACTGAAAAAAGAGTCAAAGTATACATGTAACATCCCCGTTTGACAGCACGTAACTTTGTCTGACGTCAGTCTTGGGGCCCGTAGACAAAAAGCATATATAGTGTTGAGGTTGGACGCTATGTAACAAAAATTAAGCAACAAACAATGAGGGCATGTTACGGGCACAGATGACAAACATTGTGAGGCCATATATTGGAAAGAATAATTGAAATTGAAGCGCTCTCAATGGGACTCCACTGACCTTAAATTTTCTTAGACACGTCATATATGACGAGGGGTCTCTCGACTCATGTTTGATATTTTTTTGCGTGCAGACACACAGATACCAAAGTGAGTATACCAGGACTTCTCTCTGAGCAGCAGGTTACATTATACTGACACCGTCCTACCCAGAAGAAAACGAAATCTGACAACTATTTCTCTCTGGTTGTATGATCGAACCGGGGATCTCCTAAATAGCAGTCTAGAGCTCTGTATATTGACCAGCTAACCCCTTCCATCTCCACTCGGCCCCTCGCCTTACAAGTACTTTAATGGTTTATAAAACCATGAATGTCTTCAGAAAATCTAACCGAGTTAAGCTTAGTAACCATATTGTTAGCCGCTTATGTAACACAAAAACATGGCGTTGGTGATAAAGTTATTTCTAGTTCTAGGTTAATTTAAATGAGCAAAACAGTCGGGGGAAATCATAATATGAGTTCAAACCATGGGGATGAATGAGCACAGATTATTAGGATACTATTTCAGTATAATGGTGAAAAAGGAATATACAACCAAACACGCAAATTCAGCTCTTTTTTGTATAATCTTTTTATAAACGACGCTGATGCCTTAGACTTTAAATACCGAAGCCAATTAACCCTCGTGCGCAAACAAGGATAAAAACCTCTGTGTAAAAGATTTAACGGCATTTTTCCCATATTAATCATGCGCTAGCTCTTTTTGTTTGTTGAAGTTAATCTATTTTAGTTACAGCCTAGATTGGTAGGTAAACACCAACGTAAATTGACATCTTTATTTCCTCCGAAAGCGTTAAATATTTTAGCATGGTTATAATTTTTCACCAACTGTAATTGGTATAATGGTAAGAATCAGTTTCGTTGGCACCCTGTGGAAAAACTACACGATTGTGAGGGTAATTGTAGAATGCAATCAATAACAACAACTACAATTAGAATTAAAAACTATTAGATAGACAGATTCAAATCCTTTTTAAGCGCTGGTGATTGGAATCGATGGCACCAACTACAATTAGAATTAAAATGTACTAGCAGAGAATTTAAAATCCTTTTCAAGCCCTTGTGATTGATTTTATTCACTAAATGGCGAGTTACTCAATCTTTATTGATTCACAGAGCCTAGCGAAACTAACAAGTCGCAATCACTGTGGAGTTACCTGTTTTTCCTTGAAAAAAAATGTTAACGTTGGATAGAGTGGGTGGGCGAGTCCGACACCATTACGCTGAATCTTGGACATAACGAAATATTCGGATCTTAGGAGGTTTAGTTTGGACAACTAAATAAACTGCTTAAATGTGGGAGCTTTATATATTATTTGTATTGTCCTACCTTGAAATATTCGACTCTCACATCGTTGGTGAATCCAAGGTCTCGTTGTAAATACACATAATCAGTAAACAAGTGGGTATGTAGTATGATAACAATGCAGTGAAACTAAGACATACCGGTAGAGAAAAAATAGATCTGTAAGTTATTTGCAGCATCGTTGAATGCTCTACGGAACACTTTACAACAGAATACACGATGTGCATTTTTTTAATAAAAATGCTAAAAGTTTAACGTAGTTTGATTCTAGTTAAAATGCCATTATTAGTAAAACAATATAATTATTAATGTAATATTAAATAAACATAATGAAAATATGTACATGTGCAATTCAATAATAATCATAAAGATTTTACACATACTTATACGCCAAAAAAAAATACGGCCATTACTAAACCAATACATTAGTATTACACTTGCAATAACTTGTTAATTCCATTCCATTCCATTCCATTCCATTCCATTTCCTTCTCATTAATACGCAAATAGATAAGATTGAAAGGGTTTTAGCCGATATAAATATGCCTGTGGGAAAACGTATGTTTTAAGTTTAGATTTCAATGTTGATGAGGAATCTGAATTTTAAAAATCTGCTGGAAGATTGTTCCTAACGTAAGCACTCTGGTATGACAAGGCTCATGGGGCATATGCTTTAGAATTGACTATTTGTTTTAAAAGCAGATCCGAGCCGCTGATCTAATGTTCCTGGCGGTAACATATGTTTTCACCAAATCTTTCAAGTAAATAGGATATTATTTGTAGATCATAAAGTCATTGGAAAGTTATAGATACTATCATTTAACTAATTCTCTGTTGCATATTGGCATTAAGTGAACTCTAGTAAAAAAAAAAATAAATAAATAAATGTTTGGCCGCATCACATTCAAAGTCTTGTATTCATCTCTTTCATCTGCATATCTCATTATTTACTCTCTTTTACATTCTTAGTCATCTTTTCTCTACTTTCCTTTGATCGTCGTCGTTATATCCGAGGTTCGCTGTATTATTGTGGGACTCAGCCCGCCCACTTGTGTTCATTAAATCCGAAAAACAGTGTTGACCTATACAAATATTTAAGGAAATCCATTCTGTGGGCATCATCTCCCTTACCATTGGAACCCGATAGCTTGATCATTAGGCGTTAAGCGGTTTACCTGTTTAGGAATATCAAACAGGTAAGAAGAACGAGGGGACAGAGACAATGAGAAGAGAGAGAGAGAGAGAGAGAGAGAGAGAGAGTGAGAGAGACAGAGAGAGAGTGAGAGAGATAGGGAAGGAATAATGTTTTCGAAAGGCGTATAATATTTATGAAGCTGCAGGTAGCACAAACCTGGCATATGTATTAAAGGATTTTAAATAACAAGAACAACGTAGGAAATAAGCTGCATGACTTTCAAAGTATTTTTCACCTTAATCTTCCCTGCATGACTCTTTTTATAATTTTTTCGTCCTATCTTGTCTTCTTTCCTTTGTTCATCATTGTCGCTCCTCTCCTTCTCCTTCTTATAGTAAGCTCTTCATCTCCCCCACTCGCTCATGTTGATGGTGTTAATATAATAATATAAGAATCAAGTTGAAATGCATATTATTCGCATACTCTTTCCTATTGCTATTGCTATGTAGCTATTATTACCATTAATATCACTACTATCAGTATCATTGCCATCAATATTATGATAATCATTAATGTTATAAAAAAAAATTAATGACACCATATTTTACTGTTAATATTTTTGCCATTGCTATTCCTTACTTTGTTACTATTTTTTATCGTACCCGTTTTTAAGTACCATTGCCACCGACACAATTAAATCTACCTTCATTTTCAATATTGCTGCTGTTTTGATAGTTTCCGTCGTCAAGTGGAGGTAGAAAAAAGAAAAAAAAGAAGAATAGAAAGAATAAGAAGGAGCGGGGTGAGGGGGGTGTTGTTATTTTCAGCATTTTGGTCCTGGGGATAAGGTTTATGTTGGCATACCTCCGCTCGACATACTGATCGGTTGAGACGGTGGGTATAGTGGTGTCCAGGATGCATGTCTTCATTCTTGGGGGTGCACGTCCCCCCTCAAGTTGGGGCGCTTTTGGCGTAGGCAGGTGTCTTGTTTTTGCCTGAGACAAGATTTGCACTTAGATTCCAAGTGAAGTATACCGTTAAAATAGTAAGCGCAGTTGGATCATTTTTCATCGTTGCAGTGTAGGCTGAGTAGGCTGAGCGAAAAATAATCTTTGAGTATTAATCTATCGTAATGTATTATCAGAGATGGATGGCTGTTACCGAATAACGCTAAAAATAAGTTCATTACGATCATTTAGGTGACTTGGTCTGTTCTTAAGGATGCATCGCTGTCCAGTAATTTTGTCGTATTCTGTTAAGTCTGTTTTCTTTGTGGGTTGTTTTTTCTATTTGAGAGATGGGGAAAGAAAGGGGGGGGGGGGGGGGGGGGTACAGGGAAAATATCTGTTGCCCTATCCCGTAAAGAGGTCATTGGGCCTGCCTGGGTTAATTAATGTTTAGAGGGTGCTTTTGATGTCTCCTAGTAGTTTTTTTTTAATTATGTTGGTTATCGTGGATGAGCTTCTTGGATTGGATACTTTTACTGCTATAAATTTGACTCTTTAGGGTATCTATTATTGGAGTGTGGGATGGGCATATTTCTATGATATGTTGAATCGTGTATGGTGTGGTGCCACAGTATTCACATTTTCTGATAATCTTAAGGGTTGTGACTCCAAGTCTGGCTCTATTGATTTTATTGTATTGAAGTTGAGTACATTTTTGCCTACATGTGAGGAAGAATCGTCCTTTGAAGTGGTCCACATGTCCTGCTACTCCTTATTTTTGTACTTGTTTAATATGGTTTTTGCTTCGCTAGGACCCAACCCTGTTCTATAATTCTACTTGAGATGTCCTGTATTGTCCAACCTATTGCATATAGTTGTACATTCTACCACGTATTTTTGTGTGTTTAAAGTTTTTTAGAAGGCCGTCTTTCCATAGTGTATTAACTCTTTTATTTGTTGGTGATCATAATTATTTCTGCATGTATGTGAGTGAGCGTTGAAATCTCCTACAATGACGTGGTTATCTTCTTGGAAAAGGTGTCTAATGTTTGAGGATCTTCTTAGAATGTTGGGTGCCTCTAGTATATGGTTATTTGTAGTTCCATGTTGGTTAATTATATTGCAACTGTTTGGTAATTTAATGTTTCACGGGAGGGGTCTTTGATGATTGTGTGTTTAACGTCTTCTCTAATCAGGATACTTACTCCTGTACTCTTTTGTTCTTCCAGGGGTTGCCTAATTTTTTCATAATTATTTACTCTTATTGTTCCTGTATAATGTGGTGATTTTCTTTTTCTTATAAGTGTTTTAAGGTCCGGGCGCTTCTTTGATAGGGGAGCGGTGGCCCTGGGGTAGAAGAACATCGGCTTCCGACGCTTCTTTGTTAAAGACCTGCAATGAGCCTTGATTAACTAAAAATGGTGGTTTGTGTATTCCCAGTGGTTCTCTCTGCAGTGAGCTCTGAGTGAGCGGATAAGTGAAGCCTTATCTTCTATCTTTTGATGATCTCACTCATTATTCTGATTCTGGTAAGAAAACAGACATAGACAGGCAGGAAAACAGACAGACAAACGACAATTTTTGAGAAGAGAGAAAGTGAGAAAGAGAGATACAAAGATAGAGAGAGAGAGAGATAGAGAGAGAGAGAGTTAGAAAAACAGAGATACAAATATACAGACAGACAGAAAGGTAAAGAGACAGTCAGAGAGACAGACAGTCAGACAGAGAAGTAGGCTGAATGAAACAGATGGGCAGACATCCAGAGATCGAGAAAGGAAATCAGACAGCCAGATAGACAGACACAGCAGAGAGACACAGAGCCAAACAGACAAACAAACATACAGAAGGTGAACGAGGTGACAGAACGTAGTTGGGGTAACCCTCACTCAGTCTACAAAATGCCCGCAGTTGAATTATTTATGCTGCTAAAACAACCGGCTGAGTTCTGATTAACTTGAGTCAATGGTTTATAGATTTCCAGACGGCCTGTGAAATTCGAGTCGTGATTGTGGGGAACAGTGAAGCCTGATTTTCTTTCTTTGAGTGATTTCACTCATTGCTCTCTTTCGGGCTACAAGACAGACTGAGGCAGACAAACAGAGAGACAAACAGACAAAGAGAAACAAAGATTTCCACTGGCACTGTGAACTATTTTAGTGAGGAGTTGAGTTGGTTTAACGTCTAACACAGCACTATAAAGGCTATATTGTGGACGGGCTCCAAATGACGTCTGACAATTTTATTTTCTGCAGCACACGACACAGAACGGGGATGCCATGACCCATGTCTCAGCCGAACACATTATACTGACACCAACCCAACCAGTAGGGATCGAAATGGCCAGGACTCGAACAACGGGCATTTTGGGTCGGAAGCCGATGCTCTACTCCAGGGCTACCGCGCCCTAAACACAAAGAGATAAACAGCTTTCCATTGGCACTGTGCGCCGACAGTATGAGAATCCCAGATTTTCTTCTTTGCTCTGTTCCAGGAAATAAGACACTGATTACCAACTCATTTGATGGTTAAGAGAAAGAAAAATTGGTCAAACATTCCGCTAAATGTTTGTTTTCAAACTGTTTTTCTCAATTGCCATTGACAAACATGATAATAGTGTTATATGATTCTGTTTTATGGGGATCCAATAACTAGTGGGACATTGTGAGTCTTTTTCCTGGTCGAAATATCTGTCATTAATTTTAACCACTTCTTTTAACAACGCATTTTAAAATTATGTGCGTAAAGAATGTTATGAACAATGGAGGTGTTCAGGTTTATGAATTCGTTTATCAGTGAAAGCATACCATGTTAATATACATAGTATAAGTTAAAAAGTATATTTTCAAGACCTAAGAACATTGATAAAAATCGGGCTTTTGTTACGCTAAATGAAACTGAAAGAGCAAAGTGTGCTTTGAACGTTTTTCTGCTGATTTTTATTGCTTTTTTGTTTGCTTCTTTCTTCAATACTTAATGTCAAACAGTATGATTGATTTTCTTAACGCTCTAGTTTTAACACTCGTAAAACAAAGCACAGTATACACTTTTTTGATAAGTTATATCAATCATGTTATATTATTATACCATCATTGCTCATTAGTTTTACATCACATCCCCTAGGTTTCCTGAATATTTCTAAACCATTTCGAGGGCACCAGCTAGGAATCAAACCACAAAGCTAGTGCTCGTCAGTACAAAGTACTAACGACTATGCCATCTGGTGCCCTGTATCCATTCAAAGGCTATATAAACATTCCTGTAAGCGCACCTCTGTTATGGTGAACTAATAGCAGCGGCAGTTCACCCAGTTCTTACTCTTAGCAAGAAACTTCCGGGAATAGAGGGCAATCTGAACGAAATAGTATGGGTGAAAGAAGCTGACTACGACAAGCTTAATAGAGGATAAATAACAGTATAAAGAGGGCAATCAGCGAAGTTTAGCTTCTCAACTTAGAGACGAAAAATATATAGAAAGGGGAATTGATACAAGTGGTTGAGTTGAGTTGAGTTGGTTTTAACGTCCAACAGCAGCACTATATAAGCTATATTGTGGACGGAACCCAATACGGACATCTGACAATTTTATGTGCTGCCACACACGAGACAGGGCGGGGATACCATGACTCCTGTCTCAGCCGATCACATTATACTGACACCGACCCAACCAGTAGGGAACGCAAGGATTCGAACTAGGGACCTTTTGCGTCGTAACCGATGGGACAGCATTTCTATGCCTGATTTCGTCCCTTACTGGTTGGGCTGTACCGGTATAATATGATCAAATGAGACAACAGTCGCTGTATCTTAAACTGCTCGTGTGTCAGCACGCAAAATTGTCAGACGTTAGTCTTAGGATCCGTCCATGGTATACCATTGCTGCTGACGTTGAACGTTAAGAAACCAAATTCTTTCGCATAAAAGAGAAAGCTACATTCACTAGTTGCAAAAAGCCAACACCTGGCTGCGCAATAATGACTTTAATGATGCGAAAAGACACGCCCAAACTCAGTGCGCACTCTGTGTTATATATACTCTGTTTCTTGGACTGCCTTCCCGGAGGTCCGAAGTTCTTTCCTCAAGTGGTACGCCTACCCCTGTCTCTGTAAAGAATTCCTCGAGATCCTGAGAAGCCGTTAAACTCATCCAAGATTACTGAACCGAAATGCAAGAGTTCAGCGGGCTTTGATGTTCCATTCTCATCTAAAAGAACATAAACCAGCTGCATTGAGTTGTGTTGCGTTGAGTTGGGTTAACTTACAACGCTAGCACTATATATAATATGCTATATTGTAGACAGACCCAAGACTGACGTCTGACAACACGACACAGGGTGGAGAGACCAGGGCTCCTTTTTCATCCGTTCACACTATACTGACACCGACTAACCAGTTAATGAGAACTTAACCGGGCAAATAAAATTTTAACTGATCGTGGGATTTGAACCGCGGATCTCCTGATCTGGATTCAATGTTCAACGCCTGAGCCCCCCCCCCCCCCCCCCCCGCCCCCTTCCCCCCCCCCCCCCCCCCCCCCCCCCCGCCCATCTTGCACCGCACGCACCGCCATCCCAATTATCTACTACATATATGCGTTAAGCGTCATCCTCTGATGCTAAACATCCCACTGTCCAAACTCCAATGCTTGAAGGCTATAAATTGGCGGAAATTCCCCGCTTCCTCCTGGGGAACAGTGAAGCCTGATTTTCTTTCTTTGAGTGATTTCACTTATTGCTCTCTTTCGGGCTACAAGACAGACTGAGACAGACAAACGGAGAGACAAACAGACAAAGAGAAACAAAGACTTCCACTGGCACTGTGAACCATCTAGTGAGGAGTTGAGTTGAGTTGGTTTAACGTCCAACACCAGCACCATAATTATAGGCTATATTGTGGACGGGCTCCAAAACTGACGTCCGACAATTGTATGTGCAGCCGCACACGACACAGAACGGGGATGCCATGACCCATGTCTCAGCCGAACACATTATACTGACACCGACCCAACCAGTAGGGAGCAAAATTGCCAGGGCTGGAACCACGGACCTTCTGTGTCGGAAGCCGATGTTCTACTCCAGGACCACCTCGCCCCACATACAGTGAGATAAACAGCTTTCCATTGGCACTGTGAGCCGATAGTATGCGAATACCAGATTTTCTTCTTTGCTCTGTTCCAGGAAATAAGACACTGATTACTAACTCATTTGATGGTCAAGGGAAAGAAAAACGGCCAAACATTCCGCTAAAATGATTTAACCCTTTTTTCTTAATTGTCATTGACAAACATGATAACAGTGTTATATGATTCTGTTATATGGGAATGGAAATTCCCCGCTTCCTCCTACCCCCCCCCCCAAAACGAATAAGCGGTCGATGCCCATCAAGGGGAGGACGATTTGACACCATCTAAAGATTGATGTGTGAAGAAACATTATACATTGGTTGGTTTGATTACAGTGTAATGTGATCGACTGAGACGGGAGTGTTATCACTGTACTGTTTCTGTATGGCAGCACCTTAATTGTTAGACATTACTCTTGGGACTCGTCCATACTAATATTAGTATATTTAATGTTGACGTTGAACGCAAGAAACCAACAGAAACAAAATACATGAAAGCAAGAAACCCTATATCGACGAAAAACAGAGGAAATAGCAATCTTAACGAAAGCTTATCACATCATAATTACTTTACCACAGAAAACGAACCAAAACAAGAAAAGTCTATGATTACGGCATAAGCGCTATAAAGGACTACTACTATCCCGGAATGAAAAAGCAACAAGTGAAGCGTTTTCGTTATTCGCATATCTCGTAAAATTCAATAGTGAATGTTGATTGTATCCTGTGGACTGATAATAAGATAATCACAAGAGATCGTGGTGGCGCTGAAGGTAACGGCGTAGTGCTTGTCGGTGCGACCTACACACGTCGTTATAAGAGGACATAAAGTACGCACGTACAGAACATTTCTTTACATATACTTCAAAATCACATCATGACATTTTTGCCTGTTGGATATTCTGGGTGCTATCTTAACAAAGTATACTAGTTTTTACAATATCTCATCCCTAAAGAGCCTTGTGTCAATATAGCTCATAGGGAAATTGAAGCCTATACGCATTCGAGTTTGCACCAGTGTTTTACTTTAATGTTAGCACTAGTCTGCATTAAAGGAGGCAATTTGAGACATTAAATTGTCGGACTTTTGTGCTCGGACCAGCCTACAATTCAACAATGGATCTTTGAAAAACCAAACAACCAAACAAAATAACAGGACCAATGTTCAAAGTTTTTAGCCCTTTTCAAATAATTTCTGCATTGACAATACAAAAACACAATGTTCTGATGAATCGATTAGGCGATCCGTAAACGCTGCGTATATGGCAAAGCACTTGGCCTTTTAATCCTCTTTGTGAGCTTGACTTGTGTTTTTTTTCTAGATTTGTCTAAAGTTGCGACGAGATTCTGGTAGCAAACCCGGCATTTGTGTCATAGTCTATAGGATAAGAGTAATCAGAACAAAGGTGATATAAACTTCCCCGCTGTGGAACAATTTTATTAGTTTAAAGCATCATTTTAGTGGAGCTTTTCCCTGCGCTGTCTCTGGCAGCACATACAATTGTCAGACGTTAGTCTTGAGGCCTGTCTGCAATTAAGCGCTGGCATTATAAGCTAAACAAACAAAACGACTCTCTTTCTCTCTACCTCTATACTTATAATTCTGACCCTGTATAAATGTCTAGGAGACCTGATGCCTGAGGTATTAGATTGTAACCGCAATCTAATGAAGGAAAGCTGCACAATCTAGCGACTAAGCCATGTCGAATATCCGAGACGGAGGGGAGAGAGAGAGAGAGAGAGAGAGAGAGAGAGAGAGAGAGAGAGAGAGAGGGAGAGAGAGAGAGAGGGGGGGGGGGACGACAGACTGTCAGACACAGACAGAAAGACAGGGGCAGAAACAGAGAAACAAACACATACTGAAAGAGACAGAGACAGAAGCTAAAATAAATAGACGGTCGTGAGAAAACAACAACAACAACAACAAAACAAAACAAAACAATTGGGTTAAGACAATTATTTCTTTGATCGGCCCTTAACGTGAGCATAAAAGTACAGAGACGTTTGTCACGAAGCTGTTTTGTACGGCCCGTAATCTCAGCTTTAAATTCGCAATCATTCATTCATTCATTCATTCATTCATTCATTCATTCATTCATTCTTTCATTCATTCATTCATTCCTCAAGCACCGGGTCTAGAGCGCACATGTGATCATGGCATGCCACTTATCTCTCTGTTTAGACAACCATTCTTTTTATTCTGTTTAAACTAAAGCTAAATAGATTATTCTTTGTCTACCTCCACTTCTTTTACCATCTATTTTTCTAGTTAAGGCTGAATGTTTTGTACTTTAGCGTCGATTTAGGTGTCCTACAAATTCCATTTGTCAATCATTACATCTGGTTTTATGTTGATTTCGTACCTGCTTTAATGTCAGGTACACGTTTCTTCACTCAGAATGTAACGGTTGTTAGAGGAAGCAGAATAGCTCAACCGTTATCAGACTTGGCTGGTGAGCGAGAGGTCCAAGATTCGATCCTAGATAGGCATTGGAATGGTTTCTTTGACTTGTATACTAATTTTGTTTACCCATTACCAGGTTCAGATTATTTTTTATGGCGAGCTTTTTCTACAAACTATCTAATACTATTATAAATTAAATAATTCAATTTCCTAGCTTTGTGTCTTAAGGTGAGAAAAGATAAACCTTAAACCACCTAGGGAAATCCGCCTGGGGGACAGTTACCTTTGATTCGATTAACCAACAGAAATCAATTTGTGAAAATATTTAAATATATTGCATACAGGAGTAACCTAGTTTTAATACAGTACGCAAGGCTTCCGAAACAATCTGAGGATCTAATAAATAGATTTATAGACTACAAGGGTTAGTTTCCGATTATCATCATTCTAATTATATAAAACACAAAGCAAGTAAAAGTAATACAATAATTTTGCTTAACGAAATAAATGCGGTTGTAAAAACTCCACAATCGATCCCAAGTTCAGAACTGTTTTGCTCTAATTCCTTCTTATTTCAATTGGAGATAGAATAAATCAGCCCTGAACAGATGTGATGCACAACTCTTCATCGGGACCGTAGCAAACCATAACCGTATCAGTGCGATCTCCATCTTAAAAAGGAAGAGAAAAGGTTTATCTAATAATGGATCACTTGAAAAATACTTCTAGATCCATTAGAGTTCGGTTTGTTTTAACAAGGGCTTCAATATTAATCTAATTCTGTGTACTTTGTATATCTAACAGAAAGAGAGGGGCAATGGGTCAGAACACTCCTAATAGATCTAGCTAAAGTACAAGATTTTATCAAAAGAAGTGTTGTCGATTCTTTGCCAATTATAATATTATTATTGACTTCTTTTCCAGACAAGCGCAGACAGAATTGCAATTATTACATGTGTATTAAAATATGGCTTTAGTTCGCCAATGATTTTGGCTTGATTGTTGTTGTTTTTGTTTTGTTTTTGTTTTGTTACTGTCAACCCTGTCGAGATATTGTGCTGTCGAGATTATTATAATTATAACACTCTTGTGAGGCAATCATTATAAATGTAGCTGTGAATTTCATTGATTTTTTTTTATAGATTTTCTTTTTTACTGTACAGAAGCAAATATTAATTTTATTAAAGGTGCAAATTCCTTATATTGTTTTCAAGTTCTATGTTCTAAGTTAAATTCGGTAACTTTCTATCATATTATGATAAATATATATATCGAAATGTTAAGAAATATTAATTTCTTTCTCTAATTTATTTAATAAAAAAATAAAAAAGCTGAGCGAAATATCTGTCTGAAAGGTCTGCAGACGTTCTTAACTCAACGGTTTATTCAACATGTATATCTTTTGAAACAATAAAGATAGAATAATGAAAGTAAAAGATTTGATGATTTTGGCTCTTTACTTTGCTAAACAAAATGTTTCTTTTACGGCTTAGATTAAAGCGATATGACTCCTTTGAGTTAGGATTATAAAGCCATATTTATATGACAAATCTATCGAAGTATCAAGCAATATTTCTCATAGTTACCCTACTTTTCTCCAAAAATCAAAAGCTTGCTGAGACAATAATCAAATATCGGTTGCAAAGGTCTGTAGTTGTAATTCAAGTCACTTTCCATGATTTTTCATGTCCAAAAATGAAATATTTCGGTTTCATAAGATAAAATTATGCGGTCCAACCTAGGTAATTACTATATTCCAAAACTCTAAAAAATACAACTGGTCGTTTATCTCAAAGCAAAATGAAAGACTTGCTTCATCAGATAACTTTTGGTTGAAAGATTCTCAAAAGCTCTGTAGGAATATACTATTGACCAGAAATTCTCTGATCACTCTCAGACAAGAACCAGTGGTTACTGGTGCAGCTTTTAATCTAGCTCTCCTTCAAAGGATCTACTTATTTAGAATTCCACCGTATATTCATCAGTATTGTAATTCTGTTTGCAAAGCTGCTCGTTCTTCTGCCTAACAAGGCGCCACCTCAATTGCATGATGTCCTATTTGGTTCCTAAAGCACACCAAGTCGCTAGAATTTTGTAAAATGTCCTTTCTTACCCCTAAAGCACACCAAGGCGCTAGAATTTTGTAAAATGTCCTACCTTTTTCTTAAAGCATACCAAGTCGCTAGAATTTTGTAAAATGTCCTTTCTTACCCCTAAAGCACACCAAGTCGCTAGAATTTTGTAAAATGTCCTACCTCACTCTTAAAGCATACCAAGTCGCTAGCGTTTTGTAAAATGTCCTTTCTTACCCCTAAAGCACACTAAGTCGCTGGTGTTTTGTAAAATTAAGGAATATTCCAAAAATTTAGATTATAATTAGAAATGAGATATTATACAACTTAAAGAAGGGAAGATCTGATAATTTTATGTGCTGCCACACATGAGACGCAGTGCGGTAAAACCTGTCTCACCCGGGGATCACATTATACTGTCACTTGCCCAACCAGTAGGGAAGGAAATAGGACAAATACACTTTGGACCAATCGTGAGATTCGAACCGGGCAACGACCAACACTTTACCACTTGCGTCAGTCCATCTCTCTCTCTCTCTCTCTCTCTCTCTCTCTCTCTCTCTCTCTCTCTCTCCCTCTCTCTCCTCCCCTCTCCCCACCCTCACCCAACAAGATACCTGAAGAATTTACCCCACACTATACATTTCTGATCGCTATTCTATTTTTTTTTTAATGTACATGTAATATCAATTCCACGCACCAACCTTTTTCAATTTTCAAATAGTTCGTTTTAAATTTTCGGTGCAGCTGCACTGAAAGCTTTCTCGAGAAATCTCGTAGTTCTAGATCTTTTTACATCAAGAAGTTTTTTTCCGCTCGATTGAAGGAAACATGATGATGAGTAGGGAGAGAGGAGACTTAACAAATATGACGGGTCTGTTTCGTTCATACATCTGTAACAGAGAATGGATGTATTATAGTTATACTCAATGCGTGATTTTACTGGCAATTAATGTAGATGCTAAAAAATAAAAAATAAAAACATTTCCAAAAAAACTTTTTAAAAATATTCATCAACCTATTTTCATAACTTTTTCGTAAAGAAAAAATGTAACATTTGCGTTCTTCGTCGTTAGAAAATTACAAGACAGTATGACAAATTTCAGACGGAGAGTCTACAAATCATTAAATTGTGTTTCCCCCAAGGTCTATTGTTAGGGTCTAGTAATAACGCACTTGCCTTACAGTGTAAACGGAAACCCCGTCCAGCCTGAAGCTCATTAGACAAGATTATCCCGATAAATCTCTTGAACTAGGACGCTGGCGGTGTTTTTCGGAAGATGTGCTTTTCTAACATTGTTAAACTCGTCCTGCATTCCACATTTGTGCGTCAGTTTGACAATTATTATTTAACTTTTTTACAGCACAGGAGTGTTATGGCTGAAAAAGCTGTAAAAAGCATCAAATCAAGGTGGTCTTACTTTCCCTTGTTGTGTCTTAAACTTAATATTGTGTTTATGATGATTGTTTTAATCTCTTAGATTTCTAACTTTTTTTTTCTTTTACATAACTTGATATTTAAGTCCAAACACATGTGAACAGGGTTTTTTCCGGGGTTTTATTATCACGGCTAACTGACATGTTGAAAAATCATGTCTAAAGGCCATTTTTTAATAAAGTGCTTCCAAAGATATAAAATCGACTTTTGTATATCCCAAAATACCCATAAATAACGTCAGGCATTTTTGTCTTACTACACAAAGATAAAGCCAATATACCATGCTTTTACAATATTCTGACGCCAATCCAACCAATAGAAATCAAGGCATTGTTGACAATCGAACCTCGAACCTCTTGATTGGAATCCGTAAACTCCACATGATCTACACAACATGTAGTAAGGTCAAGGCGACCCAGACAGAGCACGGTGCTTCTACCCAATCTGGTTCTCATTAGGGGAGAGAATTGAGAATTTAAACAATCGAGAATCGACAATTAGCCTAGTCGCGCTGCTGAGAATAGGCATTTTTATTTCATCAAGAAGAGTTATCTATCTTTTTTGGAAGTCATGAGTCAGCCCTTTTGTTGTTGTTGTTGTTGTTGTTGTTGTTGTTGTTGTTGTTGTTGTTGTTGTTGTTGTTGTTGTTTAATATGTGTGACGGGATGGGAAAATCAGTCGGATCTCGCTAGACCTAGATCGGAGTTATAAGGATCGAAAGTCAAAATATCGAATTTTTGGTGATTATGACTTTTTGATTTTATTTTATTCACCGTCAGGCATTTTTGTCTTACTACACAAAGATAAAGCCAATATACCATGCTTTTACAATATTCTGACGCCAATCCAACCAATAGAAATCAAGGCATTGTTGACAATCGAACCTCGAACCTCTTGATTGGAATCCGTAAACTCCACATGATCTACACAACATGTAGTAAGGTCAAGGCGACCCAGACAGAGCACGGTGCTTCTACCCAATCTGGTTCTCATTAGGGGAGATAATTGAGAATTTAAGCGATTGAGAATCGACAATTAGCCTAGTCGCGCTGCTGAGAATAGGAATTTTTATTTCATCAAGAGGAGTTATCTATCTTATTTGGATGTCATGAGTCAGCCCTTTTGTTGTTGTTGTTGTTGTTGTTGTTGTTGTTGTTGTTGTTGTTGTTGTTGTTGTTGTTGTTGTTTTTTGTTGTTGTTATTGTTGTTGTTGTTTTATTTTGTTGTTGTTGTTGTTGTTGTTGTTGTTGTTGTTGTTGTTGTTGTTGTTGTTGTTGTTTGTTGTTGTTGTTTTTGTTTTTTGTTTTGTTTTGTTTTTTCTTGTTAGATCTTCAAGCAATTGCGCCCGTTAAAGAACAAGCACTGCTATAATTATACGTTTTATTTGTTTTAAAAATAAACATTATTTTAGCGCAAAAACTCAAAAGTGTTTACCACAGGTGAAACTACACTACAACGTAA
This sequence comes from Elysia chlorotica, assembly GCA_003991915.1. Lineage (NCBI taxonomy): Eukaryota > Metazoa > Mollusca > Gastropoda > Plakobranchidae > Elysia > Elysia chlorotica. The sequence continues at coordinate 164,719 of RQTK01000676.1, read as the reverse complement.
CTACAACATGACAGTAGCTTAAGAGTCGTCGTAAGAATATCAGAATAAGAAGGCTTACGACAAGTTGAAAGCTATTGCGAAATTGCACTTACATCCCTATGACGCTTTTGCTCGTTGAACATGAGTCATAATTTTATCTTCTAACAACGAGTAAAAGCATTGCTTACGCGAAGAATAAAGATTGAAAAACATTTCGTCACCTGAGTGTTGTTGAATGTACTATCTCATTTATAAAATACTTAAGATTAAGAGTATTTTAGAGATTAGATAGGACAGTATACGGCCGAGTTCTCAATCTCTTATTCCAGTTGTGTCTGCTCAAGAGTGAAGACCAATTCGGTTCATGCACCAATGAACGGCGCCAGACTTTGGAAATTCCCGTCTGCGTCTGTTTTGAGAGCTGTGCAGTATACTTAAAACCCAAGCTGTTTCAAAGATTCAATTATTATTATTAGAATTTCTCGTCTCGATGTTTAAATTAATCAAAATGATTTCAATTTTAGCTAACAGCATCCGGGTGAACAGTTTATCCTATCAAAGTTCCTATCAAGTCTAGCAGCAAAACTTAATAGTTTTGAACGAAAACCTGCTAAGAGTCATACTCATAGTTATTGTGACATGGAGGTTAACTTTTTAAGGGGTTTTCTGTCAAAAATGATATTAGTCAGAGAGAGCTTATGAAAGTGAAGGAAAAAGAGATATTTTATTA
>RQTK01000676.1:145589-158724 GCA_003991915.1 Elysia chlorotica | reverse complement strand
CTACCGCCCCCCCCCCGTAGTTTTTCTATTAAAAACTGCTCTCGAATTGAGTTTTAAATTAATAGTACCGCTGTGATTACAACCCACAATTTCACTTTTTTATTGTCTTTAGGTGCAAATATTACATTGGTCGGGTGAACAAGGAATAGTGATAGCTAATCTTTTGGAGGCTAAATCTAGATCTAGATCTAGAGGAGAAGAAAAAGCGGGTCACATTTTATCATATATAGAATTATAATATTATTACAAAAATGATCGTGTTGGTTTCAATGGATTTATTTCCTGGCACCAGGCATGTTGTAAATATACCAGGATTGAGATAAAGAAAAAAGAGAGAGAAAGAGAGAGACAGGGTGAGACACAGAGAGAGACAGTGAGAAAGAGAGAGAGAGAGAGAGAGAGAGAGAGACAAAGAGAGACAGAGAGAGACAGTGAGAAAGAGAGAGAGAGAGAGAGACAGAGAGAGACAGAGAGACAAAGAGAGACAGAGAGAAAAGAGACAGAAAGAAAGAGAGGCAGAGAATGAGTGATATTATAGATCCGTGGTGTTTTATCCTTAAAAAAAGACAGAAAGAGATAGGGAAAGACAGCGAGACAGAGAAAGACAGAGAGTGAAAGAGAGAGACAGAGACAGGGACATAGAGAGACAGAGAGAGACAGAGACAGAGAAAGACAAAGAGTGAAAGAGAGATACAGAGAAAGATAAAGACTGAGAGAGGCACAGACAGAGAGAAAGAGAGACAGAAAGAGACACAGAGAGACAGAGAGAGAAAGAGAGACAAACAGAGAGACAGAGAAAGTGATATCATAGATCCGTGGTGTTTCACCCCTCATCCTAGAAATAGCAATAATATTTTAAAAGATTACCAATTTCGTGTTGAACTTTGAGCATTAGACTGAAGCTGTCTTGCGCTCATCCTAGTATGAAATAGAGATCAAAGCTGAGATTTTATGGAATTTTTATGCCCTGAGGCTGCTGCTCACAATTGAAATGTCCTTGGTGCGTTCAAGTTTTCAGATTTTTTGGTAGAGGGGGTTTGAATGCAGACACTGGTGATATTATTGAATAGGGAGATTAAATGTATTGAATTTAAGAGGAGGAAAATATTTTATTTTTTTTAGAATGGTACTACTTTCTTTGGTCGGTAAGGGGAAAATTAGGCCATTTTTTTCTCTTTGTTCATTTTAAACTATGCTTTTGGTTGTTGAAAAGAAAATGATAGATAGAGGGGGAAGAAAGAGAGAAATGGAGAGAAAAAGACATAAACAAAAAAAGAAAAACAAAAGAGAGAGAGAGAGAGAGAGAGATCCATCTCGAAATTACGAGATGCTGGCGTTGAGATAACGAACCATGAACACAGCACTCGATGGCAGGCCCTCTGATCCAGTGGTCGATGTAGAACGGAATTTCTCTCTGTCTCTCTCTGTAACATTAAATGTGGAATAGGAACACAAAAACAACATAATTATGAAAACTTATCTCGATAATAAAAAGCACCACTTTATATTTCGGTAGTTTTAGTAACCAAACCACTAGAAAATCATCAAACATTCTTGCTAATTTTTTCCTTGTTTACAGAGATGTAAAAATTCTTTACATACACTGGGTCATGAGTGCAACGTCTCAGTAGCTTACAACTTACCAGAAACCTTATTTTTATATATTAAGACGAGTTGTAAGCTTACCACAACATTGTACTTACGGCCAACATTCTTCACATAGCAACAGCATCTCAATCAACAAACATTAGCAGCGATCCAGCAAAGTCGACTATTAAAACAAAAAAGGGATTAAAGATGCATCACGAGAAATTGCGAAACCATACGAAAAAGATTATGTTGTTCCTAAAAAAATTAAAAAAAAAACCTCACCGCCCCCCCAAAATTATTACCAGTACAAACTAATTTCAGTGAGAATATATTTTTACTAATTTTTTTTTATCCTAGCTGCTTTCTTAACAAAGTAATAGCAAACACATTTTTTAGATTAGCCGCTGCTGTTTTAGCAAATTATGGCAAACAGACAAGGAAAATTGTGTCTGGGCACTAAGCGACTTCCTCATAACCACATGAACTTTCCCGCCACTTCAGTCTGCGGCGACAGTTTTTTTAGGTCCGCGGTTGTTTTGGCCTCTCCTGGGGAAGAGCTTAGCACCGGAACAGACGCTAGCAGAATGGCGCGCCAGGAATTATGGGATTAGCCTTTTGTTGGCAGTAGTTACAGAGAACGCCAAATTTAACATAGAATTTCCCCGAAGCCCAATTTGATTGGATAATTTTAAAAATACAAAATCCCCAAAGACTTTTAAATAGATAAAGACGTTTTGTTATAAATTAACGCATTATTGATTTTCATGTTTGTCTTACAACTATGCTATATCGCCAGAAATGCAATTTGTTTGTATCTCGTTTTATTTCTATAATCGTGGATATTCCTTTGTTTTTGGTACTTTATTCTTTAACAAAATCATTATTTAAGCTGTCTATTATCTATCTTGCTAGCTATGCAAATTGCGCAGTTCACCCCCTTACAGCCACGTAAACTCATAAGTAAGAATTGCGTTAATGAGAACACACTAAGGTGGATTCATGCAACATAGCATATAATGATCCATCAAGAACCAACATGTAACAATCAAACAAGAACATTCTGACTAATGAGGACTTTCATAGATCTGGTGATATTACCCCAATGACTTAATGATGATGGTAGGGTATCAAGAGAGAAAGATATATACACTTAACGACAGCTAGATATAAAAAAAGGCAGGGGCAGGGGGAGGTGAGATGGGGTAAAGATAGGGTAGACAAAAGAAGTAGAAAGAAGGAGATAAAGGAAAGTATAGAGAGAAAGAGACGGAGAGTCAGAGGAGACTGCGCAAAAGATAATAATTATAGTATGGCGTCGTTAAAGATCAAGTCTTCTTTCATCAACAGAAAGAGATCTTGAGGCAAACAGATTCTGGTCAGTACTGAAAGAGGAGAGGGAGGGAAGCATTGATCGCCGTATTGGATTCCCCATGAGAAGACGTTACAGAGAGAGAGAGCGAGAGAGAGAGAGAGAGAGAGAGAGAGAGAGAGAGACGCATATAGAAGTTAAACTAGAAGAGAGGGGGAGAGAGAGGAAGAGAGAGAGAGAGATAGAGAGAGAGAGAGAGAGAGAGAGAGAGAGAGAAACTATAAATCCTGTTCCATGCGCAATAATTATATTCAAAAACAAACGTCCCACCCAGTCAGTCAAGAGTCGGACTGACACGTCTTTGTTTACTGAAAAGGCTCAGATTTGCAGCCAAACCACTAGAAAATCATCGGGCATTCTTGCTATGATAGTTTTATGGTTTACAGAGGTGTACAGATGCTTTACGTGCACTGGGACGTAAGTACAACGTCTCAGTAGCTTACACCTCGTCGGAAACCTTATTTCTATATAATTATTACGAGTCATGAGCGTACCACAGCATTGTACTTACGGCCCGATTTTTTACATAGCAGTAGCATCTCAATCAACAAACATTAGGAGCGATCCAGCAAAGTCGACTGTTAAAACAAAAAGGAGTTAAAGATGCATCACGAGAAATTGGAAACCATACGAAAAAGTTTATGTTGTTCCTAAAAAAAATTTAAAAGAAACACGGACGCACACACACACACACCATCTAACGCTGTTTAGACTCTAATGTAAGCAAACACGGCAGACAGACTGGGTATCATCTTAGTGCAGTACGTTACAGGTATCAGGTTTCGCATCACAAGACAAAACATACACTAAACCCTCGGTGTATATCTGCTTTGTCCTATCTTCTCCTTCTTTCCATTGGAGATAGAACAAATCTGTTCTTAGCCTTCGACGTCTTCGTTAGATGACATTACCAAGGTTATATATCTACATTTTTTTGGTCAAAATGAAAATTGAGGCTGAACAGAAGAACCATCAAAATAAAAACTATAGAAATTCACAGCTTGGTTATAAATAATCGAAATATTGCAGTTAATGATCTAGTCATAAATTACTTTACATACTAATATGTTACTGTCCAAATTTCTGATTGCGTTTTTCTCACTGGTGCAAAAAGTGTAGAAACGGCATTTTATTATGTCACCTCGCCATTTAGGATCAGAAGGAAAATAACATCCAACCTGGCAAACAAAGCGAGCAAGCGACCGAGGGTGGGGGGCGGGGGGTCTATGTATCGCTACAATTATACTTTCTCGACCCAAGCTCAGAACGGGGCTAAGTTCCCTAAGCTTGGGGCTCAGGTTACAGGCTAGAGATCTCAACGAAAGGTCGAGGGGCTTAAATAAATCTGGCAGGTTGGTTTATGAAATATTATGAGAGGGATTTAGCGACAATTTTCTTCGCCACAAACATGGTGAAGACAAGAGGTCCTGCTAGAGAATAATATTTCTTACGTGTTTTTTGTTTTTGTTTTTGTTTGTTTTTTTGGATTTTTTTTCCTAAAATAAATCTACTTCATGTATAGAGATGTCTAGCTAGCCCTCTTTCCCTTATACACTCACCCTCACAAACTCACGCATCATTTACGTATACAAATTATTCACCCTCTCTCTCTCTCTAACTCACTTTCTATGTATCTTTCTCTCTCTATATGTCTGTCTATTTCTAAGACTCTCCTCTTTTTTCTACACATCCAAACTCTTTGTCTCTCAGTTTTTAACTGTGTATTGATATGTCTATCTGCCTATCTATGTATCTATCGATCTATCTACCTATCTATCTATCTATCGATCGATCTATCTATCTATCTACCTAACTATTTATCTATCTATCTATCTCTTTATCTATCTGTCTATCTATCTATCTATTTATCTATCTATCTATCTATCTATCTATCTATCTATCTATCTATCCCCTCTTTCTATTATTTCCCTTACTCCACGATATTTTCACCCAAGTCTCAGTGAAACCAGAAAATATTTTATTGAGCACAACCTTTCACGATAAGTAATTCACGCATTTCCTTTTCTACCTTCTTCCTCCCCACCTCCTTCTCTCTCTCTCTCTCTCTCTCTCTCTCTCTCTCTCTCTCTCTCTCTCTCTCTTTATCTCTCTCTCACACACACAGATAATCATCCACAACAATATATACAACTTATTCGTGTTGTTTTTCTCGGTTACATCATATTTTGTGTTGTCACCCATGCCTTGCTATTTTACAACTTTAACAGAAGTTCCTTGCTATGTAGACCTCGTATACCTCACACTTAGCACAAAAGATGAAGATCTGTGTGTGGTTCAGTTCCCCGAGACAGTAATTCCCAAAGATTGATACGTTGTTGCAAAGTAATTTCAACGATTGGTAAACGTGCATTGGAAAAAAGTTGCCTAAGCCTCTTAGCTGGCAGGGTCAAGAAATTCTTTGTCTTAGAGAGGCCTTCGTCATTTTTTTTAGATCTATAATACCTTAAACTGGGAGACTTGCATTCTTTTCCTCGGGCTATCTTATTCTAAATGGAGGGGGCGGTTGCCCTGGAGTAGAACATCGGCTTCCAACGCAGGAGGCCCGTGGTTCGAACCCTGGCAATATTTTGCCCTTTACTGTTTGGATCGGTTGGTGTCAGTTTAATGTGATCGGCTGCGCTGAGACAGAAGTCATAGTATCCCCGACCTGTATCGTGTGTGGCAGCACTTTCACTCTTGGGACCGTCCACAATATAGCCTATCCTGTGCTGATGTTGGACGTTAAAGCAACTCAACTATCCTTTTCTATTGATGTACTCACTGTCTGTTTTCTTTCGCTGTACAACCCAGACTTTTCACAAACTAACTCTGCCTAACACTCACCAGGGTTCATTTCCTAGAACATAGGTTTTGTTGTTTCATTTTTTTTATTTTTACTTAATATCATCGTTCCTCTAAGATAGGCCCTACTAGTTGAAGAGAGATAACAAATGGACAGATATTTGACTCCAGCTGTCTTTCTCAATTCTTCGTTAATCTCAGAGGAGTCAAGGAGGGTTACTTGCTAGAACGCACGACTCCTAATCAAGAAGTCTTGGGTTCGATTGCCAATCGAGCCGCCTTTTTCCTTTCTAGTTGGGAGGGCAAGCGGAAAATTTCCTAGTACCTCCGCAATGCCTCTGTGTGGCGCCATGTGGAGATTTACAGATATAATTCAAGAGATATGAAAAGATAAGATGTATGAAAAGATAGATAGTTATTCAAATAAATTAAGAATTATATATAGTAAGTTAGGAAATAATAACGAAGGGAATGAGAAATTTTACAAATGGAGAAAAAAAAGTTGAGATTCAGGAAAGGTAGATTGATTTCAACAAGGAACTATAAACGTCAGTCTGTGTATGATTGCTCTTTGTTAGAAGTCTTGGGTTCGATTGTCAATCGAGCCGCCTTTCTCCTTTCTAGTTGGGTCGACAAGCGGAAAATTTTCTAATACCTCCGCCATGTCTTCGTGTGGCGTCATGTGATTGAAGATTTACAGATAGAATTCAAGAGAGATTAAAAAATAAAAGATGAATGGAAAGATAGATATTTATTCGAATGAACTATTATGTAGATATAATAAGTAGTAACGAAGGGCAGGGAAAACTTAACAAATGTAGAAAAAAGTTAGATTATGGAGAGGTAGATTGATTTGGAATTTCATGTTTTACAATCTATAATAAAAAAGATGAAAAATGAACTTAACTATGCAACTTCAGTCTGTGTATGATTGCTCTTTGTAATTTGTATGAATTTTCTTTAATTCTCCAAGCATTTAAAGCTCTGCGGGAAACTCTCTGTAGCTTTCGTGTTTTCTACAATTGACAAACAAAACGCAAATCCCATAATTCCTAGCGCGCGAGACTGTTAGCGTCTTTTCCGGTGCTAAGCTCTTCCCCAGGAGAGGCCAAACCCACCCCAGACCTAAAAACTGTCGCCGCAGACTGGAGTGGCGGGAAAGTTCATTAGTTGACGATGTCGCTTAATGCTCAGACTTATTATTTTAGTTTGTTTGCAATAATTTGCTGGGCTAACAATGTGTTTGCTGTTTATTGGAACAGCAGCTAAGGTGAAAATTGAGTAAACTAATGTTCGTTGGATAAAAGCTGATTAGTTTATATTGGTAATAAGGAGAGGTTTGTATTGGTAATAAGGAGAGGTTTGTATTGGTAATAAGGAGAGACACTAATCAATACAATTAGACGGCTTAAAGAATTCGAAGGTGGCTGAGAGAACGGAGGAAAGATTAACTGAATGACATTTTCCCTCACCACTACCCCGTTTATTTCGACAATCTGAGGTACACATGAGTGGGTGAGAGAGTGAGTTTTTTAACCTCCAACGCCATCAGCAAGGCTCTGTCGTTGACGGGCTCCAATAATAACGTCTGACAAATTTTACAAATGCCGGGAGGAGAGTGTATGTGTCGTGGGGGGGGGGGGAATAAAGAAACCAACCTGTCGTCACTGTACTAACACCTACCCAACGACTAGGGGATGAAATTGGATAAATAAATTCTTTCCGAACATGGGTTACAAACCGGAGCCTTCCCGGTTCGGAGACCAACGCTCTACCACTCGCACAAGTTGTCCCTACTCTGAAGAACAAGTTTAAAACGCAATATGGTAAGAGGCTATTAAAGGTAGAGAAATTATTCTAAAATTGATCGTTTCGTTGGGAAGAAAAATGGTAGGTCACCATTTTCAAAATAAAACAAGTTTTTTTTTCAAAAAATCAATACATTTCAGTCTTTATAATTTGCTTTTTAAAGTGAAAACCATCCGACGAACGACAAAAACACAAAAACATTGAAGACAAAATAAAATAAAACAACCAAAATAAAAAAAAACAAGCGAGGAACATTTTTAAAAATCAATAATATTATAATGCCCATAATAAATAATATTTGAAAACACCCATAAATAGATTCGGGATTTTTTAAAGATACGACGTCATAAAAATCTTTTGCATATTTAGCCGAATTAGATAAAAAGAAACTCTTTTAACGACTGCACTAGTCTAAGTTATAATTTTTATCAATAAGCTTCAAAGTAAACACTAGCCATAATGGTTACTGACTTCTGGAAATAGGAATGCCAGAAAATCAAATACAACTATATTACTTTGAAGCGTAATTTTACTAAACTTTTCTAACCTTTTTCAATCTTTGTTTTATGACTTTGATGTGTTTTTTAGAGACTGTAGCTCAAAGTTCAACTCAAAAGATGGGATTAGATTTAAGAAGATTAAATTTGAGTCAATTTTGCTCCTGACTTTATTCTGGTCGTCCAGCTATGTTTTGAACATTTTAACAATAAAATTCCTCCAATGGTTTCCATAAGCATTCTTAGATCCGTATTAAGAATAAAATTCCTCCAATGGTTTCCATAAGAATTATTTAATCCGTAGTCAATAAAGATTCTAACGTATTTGTATACATTTATAAAAAGGGATGACCTCTTTCTCTCAAAAAACGTAAATAAAATCACCTGATAGTTTTATTTTTTGTAAACAATCAGCTGATTGGGTTAGAATACAAGCATCACGTGACTTTCGTGAGAAAGAGGTCAGCCCCATTGCTTGTCTAGACAATAATGTTCCTAATTTCAAATAATTAATAATTTCGTAAATTTATTTCTTTTTTTCTTTGTTATGTTAAGTCAAAGTTGAGTTTGAGTTTCTTGCTAAGCGAATGATCCCTTCACCCACAACAACTACAAGTTGTAGACATACTTGACCCCCGCCGCCGTACCACCACCACCACCTGCCTTCACCCACGCCCCGAGAGAGCTACTGGTGCCCCCGCCATGCTGCCAAGTCTTCCCGATGTTCCCACTCCACTTTGTACCTCCACCAACCTCTCCGCCAGCCTGAGCGCTCCAGTCCAGCCCTCCACCAAGACTTCCACCGGCGCTGGCGCCCCAGTTTGTGCCTCCATCACCAAAAGTGCCGCCAAAAGTGGCGCCCAGCTTAGTACCACCAATCACGTGACCAGCGTTGAGTCCCCAGTTTGTGCTTCCATCACCAAAAGTTCCGCCAAAATTGGCGCCCAGCTTCGTATCGCCCATCACGTGACCTGCATTGAGTCCCCAGGTGGCGGTGCCGTCTGTGTTGGCTCCCAGTTGTCCTCCGAAGCTGGTTGCTCCTCCTCCCCCTCCCGTTAGAGTGTGCGTGAGGCCAAAGGAGCCTGTAGCACTGGAACTGTCAGGCGGGCTCTGGAAGTTCATCGCCAGTTGGGTTGTCTGCCTGAGAGATTGGAGAGTTACACAAGATACACTTGTGCGTGAGGTCTAGAGTCCCTGTGGCACTGGAACTGTCAGGCGGGCTCTGGAAGTTCATCGCCAGTTGGGTTGTTTGTCTGGGAGATTGGAGAGTTACACAAGATACACTAGGGGCGAGGCTTCCAAAGATGACAGAGTCACCGAAAAAATCAAAACATAAACAAAACCAATCATTTGCATTTAGATCCAAAGAGAACTATATGATTAAATCTTCAAGCACAGTTAGAACATTTTAAATTCTTATTCTAGTAGTCTTATGGGCCGAACAAAAAATACTCAGTGAGGTATGTCCCAACCAATTAAAAAATAGACCACTAATACCCTTGTTTTCCGAAGATGTATTCACTGCAGTCGATTCAGTCACTGTTATTTTGGTAAAAATTTATTTGAAGTCCACCTTTAAGCTTACTATTTTCTAAGCCCACCTTTTACGGATGGTGTGGATCAGTTGGTCAAGGCCACTTCGGCCATTTAAATGTCCACTGGTTAGATAGATCGGTTTCACCGCCTTCAATGTCTGGTCCAATTGATGGTGGTTGTTCTCAACACCTGAGGGGGAAAAATAATGTTTCATCCGTGTTAACTTAGACCCTCAAGATGTAAGGCCTATTTATTGTTTGTGTACTATTTCGGCTAATTTCCAACAATTTACAATAAGTAAAACTGAAAGTGTTGATATTTATTATTTCGAAATGGAATTTGTGCAGATCATACATGAAGGTGCAACCATAAGAACATAATATTATCAATGTGCACATCGTGTGTGTGGCGTGATTATTAAGTTTAACCTTTGCTTATTTATGGCGTGTAGGTTGTAATACGCTTTGACCTTGTCAAGAAACAAAAGTGTTAAAGAAATTATATATGATAATTTGGAATTGTCATTTTTTTTAAACTATTTGTATAATGGGTTGGTGTTTTTTTTAATTTTTGATTGATGTTGTAAGTTGTTTTGGCTTTTTGTGTATTGTTGTTGTTGTTGTTATTGTTGTTGTTTTAATTTCTTTTTTTTTAATAAAGGAGTGTTTCATATTGTTATTTAAGATGACTTTGATTATATTCTGTGTGTTTTGTAATACATGCAATGCTGAGTGTGTTGGTTTGTGTGTATGGGTCTGGGTGTGTGGATCTGTGTGTGTGGGTGCGTGTGGGTGTATGTGTGTGGGCGTATGATGTATGTGGGTGGGTGTGAATTCGCAGAGTGTACATGCATTAGACGTTTCGTAATTATTAACAAAACCTGTTCGTGTGAATGGTTTTGCTTTTGTAGAGATTATTTTCGTTGTTGCCCTTTACACTTGTTAAAATATACAATATCTTCTTGGATATAAATTTAACTTTTCTTTAAGCCGCCTTCAAACAAGGCAGATAATTAAGTGTGTGTGTGTGTGGCTTATTGTGTGTAGTCGTGTACCTTTTAAAAAGAAACTTTTATTAAGCAGTCTGTAGTTGTATATACAGTAGGACAGGGTATAATATGAGTGATTTTTTAAACATAAATAAATTTTTTTTAAATTTCCTGAGAGCTTCCCTCTTAATCACAAACACACATGTTTTATTTTAGGGAAATACTAATAAAGTGCGCAGTGTATCTATACCTTTGTGTTTATCAATGCACACATAAGTCAAGGGGAACAATCATGTTAATCTCAACTTACTGCTTCTTTTTGTTGTGCCTCTCGATTTTTATTAAGATTTTAGTTTGTTGGGGTTTTTTTTATCAATGTTGCCGTTGTTTTTATTTTTGTTGTTGTTGTTGTTGTTGTTGTTGTTGTTGTTGTTGTTGTTGTTGTTGTTGTTTTTGCTGTTGTTGATGCTGCTGTTTGATGTTGTTAAATTGTCTTTGTTTTACTCGTATTTCAACACATGCCTCCGCCAGACAAGGCAAAACAGCTTGCCATACCTACATGTATTACAAAGTTCATCTTTTCAACAAATCTTGTGCTTTTTTTTGCAGCTTACTGCATTTTTCGATAGGTCTAAATCAAATTTCATGGTACGCACTCTCATCGGTTTTTTATTTATTTGCTCCTGTTTTCTTTTCTTTTTTTAGATGAAGGCTCGCAGTAAGGATAGGTGTTTTGTTGGGGGATTTTTTTATGTTTCAATTTTTCCTTAAATTGTTTTTATTGGTCAATACGATTAACTCATGTATCGCTGCTCATTCTTTCTGAAACACACTGCTTTTATTGTACAAAACGATCAACTCACGTATCGCTACACGTCCTTTTTGGAACTACTTTTATTGTGCAATACGATGAACTCGCGTATCGCTGCTCTTTCCTTTTTTTTTTAAAGAAATTTGGTTCATGACAAAAACAATATAGCCTATATAGTGCTGACGTTGGACGTTAAACCATATTAACTAATCTCAACTACATCCAGAGAGCCTTGAGAAGCCTCTCAACATTGGGAGTGAAACGAAGACGATATATAAGGAAATCAGAGCGGCGTCCAATCATAGCTCTATCTTTACCATAGGGAGCCAATAATCAATCAGAAAATCCCATGCCTATGGACATGATTATGTCATCCGTTTTTGCCGTAAAAGTCGCAAAGCCTGTGTTGTATGGCAGTGACAGTTCAGTGGAAAGGGGGGATGATTACTGGCTGAGGTACCGGCGTTTCCACATGAGTTTTGTCTTTGAACATTGGAAGAAGACATATATAATTCGTTGCCTTATATCATTTTAACCCACTCTAAATTTGTGAAAAAGATAGAACATTGTACAACTTATGTGAGGAATTTTGAATGAGTTGGTAATAGAAGTATGTGATCAAGGAATTTAAAAACATATAAGCCTACTTAGAGTTTGATTATCAAAACTGGTACTTTTCTCATATCGATGCCTGCACGAAGTCTTCTGATTAAATGCTAAAAATTCAAGTTGTCTATGAGTTTCAAGACTAGTACTGTTTGTTTGTTGTTGTTTAGCGTCCAACGTCAGAACTACAGAGGCTCTATTGTGAACGGGTCCAAAGACTAATGTCTGACAAGCTTGATGCCAAACAGAGACAGGGCGGGGATACCATGACTCTGTTTCAGTCGGCCACAGTATACTGACACCGACCTAACCAATACTAAACGAAATCGCCAGAGTTGGGCTCGAACCATGGATCTCCTGAGTCGATAGCCGATGTTCTACCCCTTGATCCCGCCCCCTTAACCAGACTAATACAAAGAAGAACTTAAGTATTACATTACTGTTTTTTCTTACCTCCTTTGGCTTGATCGTTTTGAGGCACGGTCGTACCATCACCGGAATTTTCTGTGACAACAAACAGAGGGACGCATCCAATTAGAGTTGCACAAACAGCGCAGATAAGGGCTAACCTTAATACCAGGAGGTTTACGACTTTATACATCTTTACCTCCGTGTCTCACTTTTTATCTTTCACTCTGTTTCTTTCTTTGTGTCTCCTTGCCTGCCTCTCTGTCTATCTCTATCTCTTTGTTTGTTCCTCTATGCCTCTGTCTTATTATCTTTCTCTTTTTACTGCTTCGCTATCTTTTTATTTCTGTCTCGTTATCTGTTTCTGTTTCTCTGTCTGTGACTCTCTGCCACTGCCTTTCTGTTTCTGCTTTTCCTTCTTTGTCTATGTCTCTTTCTCTTTGTGTATTCCTTTTTGGACGTTCTCTCAATCTGTACTTCTATTTCACTGAACTACTGAATCCTTTCTATCTTTCTTTAGTTCTGCAGCTTGATAAAAGAGATTCTAATGCATCATCATAACGTTAATGTGCCGCAAAACACAAACACTACCGCCATTTATATACTTTAAGGATGTACATACAACATCCTGATAGTGAAGACGCGAGTTCCTGTACAAACCCTTCCCATAAAACACGAAAACATGTTTTATTCACTCTGCAATTAATAATAATAATAAT
>RQTK01000676.1:133178-144397 GCA_003991915.1 Elysia chlorotica | reverse complement strand
GTTTAAAAGTAGGGTTTAAGGCGAGAGAGAGAGAGAGAGAGAGAGAGAGAGAGAGAGAGAGAGAGGCGGAGAGAGACAGAGAGACAAAGATAGAACAAGAGAGAAGGAGACAGAGACAGAGACCGGCGAACAGACAGACACACAGACAGACAGACAGACAGACAGACAGACAGACAAAGACAAAAATAATGTCAGTTAAATATTGCTCTTTGATTACACATTATTATTTCTCTTGAAGTTTCTATGTGATAACATGTGTTATTCGTAACTGGAGCCTGTCTCAATATTTCTTAATTATGTATCCATGTATATATATTGACTGCATAAATTTTCAATTCAATTCTTAAATGCGATAAATGCTTACTAAGATATTCGGCGCTCCGTGCACACGGAGATTGTTGTGTTGTCTGTGTGTTTTATTTTGGGTTTTTGGGGTTGTTTTTTTTTTTTTTTTGCGCATAATTATCATTGTGCTGAGATAAGCCGTAGCCACTGTGGCTGCAGTTAATTTTTATTACAGCAGATAGACTGCAACAGTTTGTAGACCACTTAGTTAAGTCAATAATAATTAGTATAGTGCATATAAAAGAAAGAGAGGGAGGAAGAGGCATGGAGACAAAGAGAATGGGGGAGGAGATAGAGAATGATCGAGACGGAAACAGACAGACATATTAATGCAGAAGATAAATGATGAGGGAGAGAGAGAGAGAGAGAGAGAGAGAGAGAGAGAGAGAGAGAGAGAGAGAGAGAGAGAGAGAGAGAAATGCAGGGAATCGCGCCCTTTAATACAAGTCCGCTTTATTTGGTAGATCTTGTGCCCGCAAACGTTTCCCGTCCTAAGTGCCCACCCAGACTGCAACTGGTGGCTGGGCTGAGGCTGTGCTGTGGCTGTAGCTGCAATGGGGCTTCCGTATGAGACCCGTTTTATTTTTTGCGCAACGAAACCGAGGTTTGCAGAAACATTCTCTGGTACTCCACCACTCATTGGCGCCAGTGCTTGGACATGTAGTGCTTTATTTTATTTTTTTCAAGCCCCAACCCGTTGGTATCAGTTTCGATTCAATGTGGGGATTTTTTTTTAACATTTTGCCTATCAGTTAATACAAAAATGTTTCAAATGTGTATTTAGCTAATGGCAAATTATCATTTTAAACAATTTTAATATTTCTGAGAGTTGTGTGAAAGACATGCTTTATTAATGATTTTAATGTGATGACCCAATTTCATCTCGATGTTTTGTCTTTGAATGACACAGCCCCAGCTCTACCCTCAGACCCAGCTGACCAATACTTATTTGAACACACCAACACTCATCATGACTGTAACTCCACTAGACCCAACGCAATAGATCTCCGCCACCAGAGTCAGTACGGCTGGGCCCTCACTAAAGAGGCGAAGGAAAAGAGGCTTAGGGTTTGATGGAGGTGTGTAACAACTGCCAACCATATGCAAACATAGCGTCTTCCAATAAACATTCTCTTCATAACTTTGGTTATAAAAATAATATAATACATGTACTTTTAAGACTGGTCGATTGGTAGCGTTGGGATGTAGTAATATGGTGGTATCCGCATAGATTGAAAAAGGCAATATAGCATGACTGTGGGGTGTTTTTTTTTTGTAGAAGACAGTGCTGGAGCAAGAATATTGTATACACTTACTTTGTAAATGATCTTTCTTGGGAATCTCGGCGAATTGCTTTAGCGAGATCAAAAGTTTTCCTTGCTTAACAAAAAAACAATAATTATTCTTGTCAGTACCGTAGTAGAAAAGAAAGGAAAACCGTAACTGGGTAGCCTCGTTTTTGTAGTACCTTTAACAGCTGTTGGGGATTTAATACTTTAACATTTTTATATCTCATAAGTCTGTCGAATATTCTGATCAGGATCAAACTGGAGCCCACCTCTCCTAAAACAAAACAATGACACTACAGGAGTTAGAAGGCTATACTGGCTTAGCCGGCTTAATGGGACGATGGAATTGGAAAGGCGACCAAGTTAGCTGGCATCATCTTTTTAATAAACAAGGGCTTGTTGGGTTTTCCCTTTGCTCCAAGAAAAAAACAATAATAATTCTTCCCAGTAGTAGAAAAGAAAAATCCGAGACTCTGTGACCCACTATTGTCCCACTTTTTGCACCTGGAGTCTCAGACCCTTTAATGTGTACTGTCTGCTTAGTCTGACTGCCATTCTTATCAGCGCCAAACTGGAGTCCACCTGTTAAAAACAAAACAATGAAACAATGAAAATCATAATAGACTTACTTGGTATATGATCTTCCTTGGTAATCCAGACTGATTTCTTTTGAGAAATACACCATCAAAAGTTTTGACTACTATAGATTTAGACTACTATAGATTTATAAATATATCAAGGTCATTGGTCATAACGTTTCTTTAATTTCCCAACCAAAACAATGATTTAGCATACTATACTGGCTTAGGTGATGGGACGATGGAAAGGCGACCAAGTTAGCTGCCATCAACTTTTAATAAACAAGGACTTGTTGGGTTTTCCCTTTGCTCCAGAAAAAAAGCAATAATAATTTTTCGCAGTAGGAGAAAAGGAAAATCCGTGACTCTGCCACCCACTATTGTCCCACTTATTGCAGCTGGAGACACTTCAATATTTACTGTCTCCCACGTCTGACTGCTATTCTAATCAGAACCAAACCGGAGTCCACCTGTTATAAAACAAAACAAAACAATGAAACTACAGGACTTAGCAGGCTGTACTGACTTAGGCGACTTAAGACGTCGGCGGAAAGGCGACCAAGATATCTGCCAACATGAGGACATACATAACGATTTTATGCCCTCCACTTCCTGTTCGTGAAGACCATAGTGACCCTATAGGTAAGATTTAAAAATAGATGTGCTAAGCAGGATTTCCTTGATTTCCTTAAGTTTGAACATCCCAGATGGAACGCAAAAGACTCATAAACTATCAGAGCTCTTAAACAAAAAACTAAATTTTAGGGATTTGATCTTAGAGCCTTTTAAAGCACAAACTGGTTCCTAAAAAGTTTTTTTTTCCGACAGTCAATAAAGTACTACTTTAAAAAAAACCTCCAAATATATAGTCATAGTTTAAAATTAGGTTTTAAGGCGACAGAGAGAGAGAGAGAGAGAGAGAGAGAGAGAGAGAAAGAGAGACAGACTACTATAGATTTATAAATAGGTCAAGGTCATTGGTCATTATGTTTCTTTAATTTCCCAGCCATGCTACCTATTTCTACAATTGATAGATTTGTGATTCTTCTGTTCCTTTCATGCCGCAATATCTAATTTTACCTAACATGCATATATAATTATTTTAAATTATCACCTCACGAAATATATACACTTCGAAGACTGTCTAGGTTGGCAGCGCTGGGGTGTGGTAAGATGATCGTATCCACTCAGATTTTTAATTTTTTAAGATAGTACATGAAGAGAAATATTTTATAGACTTTTCCCGTATAGAATCGTCCTTGGAAAGCTAAGCGGGGAGCTTCGTTTCCTACCAAGAGCAGATTCAATCAGAAATTCATGATTTTGATTGTCTGTTGCGGAAATAAAAGCCTGAGTGTAATTATCACAGTAACCGAATCAGATCAGCCACAGAAGAGAAACATGGTTTCGTATAATTAGAATAAGGATCAACACAGATGTCACGTGATCTCTGAGTTTATTATCACAAGATAAAATGTTAATCTTCTGAGTTTCCGGCCCAATGTTCGACAATTTCTGTGATAGATTTATAACGAAACAACAGCAACAACAAAACGACAAAAAATAGCCGTCGTGGAAAGGCTAAAACTAACCACGAACAACGAAAACCTTCGAAATTACTCCCGTACGGTACTGATCTTATAAAGTTACATCTCATGGGTTACATTTAAAGGTCTCGAATTAGTGTATGCTCGCTCGTTTTCACTTCTAGCTCTAATTTTCAAGAGAGATGTTATACGGTGATAGATATGGAGTACCACGTAATATCATCGTGATAGATATGGAGTACCACGTAATATCATCTCTGTATCGTTTAGATCTATAACACTTTACTCCACACACAAAGGCTACACAAACATACACAAAACTTTGTCCGGATTTTCCCAATAAATGAATCTCTTTCTCCCGTGTTATTTGTTAGCCCTACATTCTCGTAAACTTTGGACGCCATCGATCTCCATAAAGTAGATCTACACAGACACGGTAACCAGAGCAGATTTGTCCTGTCTTAGCGGCTTAAGAAACGACTCGAGTGATGTCATTATTTTCCCTCAAATCTCCATTGAAGAAGATCGCAGACTTCAATGGATATCACATAAACTTAACGTTGACCAATATTTTTTCATTTTTTTGCGAATGTTTCGTCGAAAGGAGAATTCTCAATTTTGGCTAGATTTATTTCTTTTATTGTATCTCGGCCGGTTATCTATTTCAAACATAAAATCCACAAATTAAAAAAGAGAGCTACTAAAAGGATCCGTAATATTTTAACACCATAGACCATCTTATAGGTTGGCGTTGCTGACCATGTCCCTCCACGTATCTTTGTACTTACATTTCACAACCCCATCGATCTTTTTTTATTTTACCAGTCTATCGTTCAAGCCCGTCCAAGATCTTAACTTTCTGCTTTCCTCTTGATCTTTTGCCGTTTATCTCTATTACCAATACTTGAATCGTTATTGTTTGGTACGCCTTTAGCACCAATACTTTAATCGTATACGATCTATTGGACTATCACAAAAACATCGTTGATACAATGTTTAAGATATGATCTTAAACATATTTGATCCGCCACATTGAATAAATATAAAAAATACACTTCAACGTACTGACGTTGTATACGATGATTTTAAGATAGATCAACACTGCATTGCTATCCCCTGTATGTAGAATGGTAAGGATAGCTTGTGTCAGATTAAATGTTTGCACTGTTAGAAAGGGCAACGACAATATTTATAGACATCTTCACAAAGTTATAATTTTTCCGCTTATAGATCATTTTACTTTTTTTTTCTCCCCTTCTTGGCTTTTATCTGCAGGTCAAGACCATAGTTAAGCTATCTGCGTAGTTTCTTTAGAAAGCAAAAGAGCTTTCTACTAGTAATTCATTTGCATTAAGTACGGCTCACCATGGCCCCAAACACCATCACGAAGGCACCAAAACCCTTTTTATCTGGATGACACTTGTCTATTTCGATGAACCCTCTCTTCGTCAAAAAGATTCCGTTGATGAGAGAACATCCTAATACGGGGCTGGAAACTTTCAAAAAGTCTCGATGATTGAAGGTGTTCGACATGGCGACTTTTACAGTAGTACACACACTTTTATCGGTCAGCAGAAATTAGCATAGTCAAATCTTCCTGCCAGATATTGTTGCGGAGAGTCCCGAAGCCACGTCTGCTGAAAATGGGCGTACTTTTACCCCGGATTCCGGACTGAAATTATCAGAAGGACCTGGCCAAACCGGCAATCCCCCTAAGTCTCGCTCTCTGTCTGCTCCTGGGCCGGATGCTGGCCAAAGATCAGGCCACGATTATCCCCCTTGATAAGCCAGAGTCGGCAGAAATCACCACACTTTCTCCATCTCTCCCTGTTATAATAAAGCGTCATCTGAAGCGATTACACTCTCAGCCTCTGTGCCACAGTGTATGGTCCTCCAAACCAATTACGCTCCTCGCCACTCCAGGGTCTTTTGTGACCAGTCAGGTTCCGAGGTGGACCGGGGAAAACCGGAGTATGGCCAACCGGAGGTGGGAGAAGAGCTGTAAGTACAGGGTGCGCGCGCATTTTTTGTCACTTCCTGTAAGAGAACGCATGCCCAGGACTCCAATCACTTCCTGATCTTTGTGTCGTTTTTTTTTGTTTTTTTGTAAGTCTGATTTTTTAGAGACGGTGCTCTCATGGTGTTTGATGGGACCTTGATTATTGTCTGTATGTCTACCAGAAACTAGGGTTAGGAGGTTAACAAAACTTGAATATTTAAATAGACGGAGAAAGAATGAGAGACATGCAAAGAGGGAATGGAAAGAAGTAGAAAGAATGAGAGACAGGGAGATAGAGGGAGTGGGACAGAGAGGAGAGAAAGAGTGGAAAAGAAGGAGATTGGGGAAAAGTTTAAGAGTGAGTGAGAAAAATTTAGAGAGGAGACAAATATATCTACTTTTGTTCTGGAATTCCCCTCTATCTTTCAAGACAGATTAATGATGTTTGACATCATTCGCTTTTTTACGATATTGTTTTTCTTTTTAAGAAAAGTCGATTCGTGCAATAGGAAAATGCCTATGGTTTGGAACTGTCAATATAACCCTTCAAGCCCCCCCCTTTCCCAAATCCCTACCTTAAAACTCTAGTACCCAGAAATGGTTACACCAAACACGGCATAGTGTTCTTGGTCTGACAGACGGTACCTTTGTTGGTCACGTTCAAATATAAAACTGGGGTGTCTGTGTTCCAAAGAGCAAAGAATAGGCCTTTTCAAGAAGTGTTTTGATCAGACAAGATGTATTCAGCTTTTACTGGTAACCCCAGCGTACATTAGACCATGTCTATTGGACTATTTTGTTATTTTACAAGTATTTTTAGGAGTTGATTGTGACCATTACAAAGTTTCATTCATCGTCTTGCACCTATTTATCTGTTAGTCTGTCTGCCTGTCTCTCTGTCCCTCTCCCTCTCTCTCTCTCTCTCTCTCTCTCTCTCTCTCTCTCTCTCTCTCTCTCTATTTCTGACCATAGTACACAATTCTATAAACGCTTGATAGATCTAGAGGCAGTAAATTACCAAAAATATAAAAGGGAGATAGATCTAAAGACAATGGTTGAAGTAAGTACACATAACTGTAAACGTGGGATAGATATAGAAATATGAGTTATATAGTTACTTTTAGCAAATCTATAAATGTGAGATAAATCTAGAGGCGAGTTGTTTATTGTTATTCTCTTAACGTCCTGACAATACAGAGACAGTGCGCGGGGATTCCAAGACTCATGTCTCAGACGATCATATCAGAGACTCTGGACCTATATAGATCGTCTCTGGTCACATTATACTGACATCGAGCCAACCATTATATAAACGTGAGATAGATCTAGAGCCGGTGATGATAGTAGACAAAACTGTAAAATTTAATGGAAGATTTAGTGTCGCGTCAGGTCAAACCGCGCAAAACCATTATGTGCGGAAAAGTGCGGAAAAGTGGGGTGATCTGGGTGCGAACTGGTGCGAAAAGACGCAGCTATTTCCCGTCTCAATGGCCGCCACATCCGGGTATATGACGTCATGAAGGGGCTGGTCGTGATTTCTGCTAAGCTAATTCTTTTAGCAGGAAAGTTCGCGCTAGTGGAGCTCATAATAACAATCATGGTTGTTTTCGGAATACCGCACAAATTCACTGCTACCAAAATTAATGTAGACGTTGTGATTAACTTGTTTGGGTGCAATGTCTCTCCTTGGTGCATTTCTATATCATCTGTCTTCCCTCTCTATTCGACGTGCCTGTTTCCTTTATCACTCTAGTCGGTTGCCTGAGTCTTTCTTTCTTTTTTTTTCTAAATACATGTTGGCAATCTTAGTCTTTCCCAACCATCAATGCGATATGTAGGTGAACCTTTGTACATGTTAGGGATATTGATAAGATTTTATGTTACTGGGTACCAGGGAAAAGTCCGTGTGTCTGTGTGTGTGTGGGGGGGGGGGGGGGGGTTAATATTTTTAATAATTATAGCTGAGATAAAACAAACGCGACAAAAATTAACTGAGTTAAAAACAACACTTAAGTATTTTGTTAAAGTAGTTGTGCGATCATGAACTGTCAAAATGTAGGTTTCCTTTAGTGTCAAACTGTTGTTGCATGTCGGTTTTGGTTTTTTTGGTTTGTATGTTTTTTTTTGTTTTTTTTTTGTTTTGTTTTTTTGTTGTTTTTTGTTGTTTTTTTGTTGTTGTTTTTTTTACCTTCTATGAATTTTCGGCAGTTGAGTCAAATACACCTACCTTGTCTTCAACCTACAGTTATACTTTAGTGTTAGTGTGTGTGTATGTGTGTGTATTTGTTTTAACAACTTTCTTCACGCTATGTAAGACGACTCCTCTTACTTTTTCATGGTTAAAATTTTTTAATTAACCCTTTCCTTTGGAGTAATTTCTTTGAAATAATCTCGGCAGACGATTTGGGTAATCGCCACCAAAGTTATATCGTTATATCGCCAGAAACCGCGGTAGTGATTACAGGGCTAGATAGTGTACATCGCCCGCTCTCCCCCCTCCCTCCCGCCCTTTTTTTCTTCTTTCCTTTCCTTCTCAAAAATAATGTATCTATACCAGTGCAAAAAGGTTACGAAAAAAGAAAATATACAGTACAGGAAACTGTCAACCAGAGAATTGTGGGATTTCCTGTGAAATCTGTGTGAGACTCAAAGTTATTAGAAAGAACCAAATTAGTATGAGATGATAGATAATCTTCACAGCCCAAGAAGTAGCCTAAGTGTAATGATAGTACCCAAGCCCCCCAAAGGTTTCCCGAGCTCTGAGCTACTCGGAAGTGGAACTCTGGGATACGGAATTGAGAAGTTAATAATAATCATACTTCCGGGCCCCTGATTTCATTAACGGTCTTGCGATTACGGGCCTATAGCAAAACTGGAGACGATAGGTTGAGGAATCTGCGCCGCGTCCAATCATAGCCCTATCCTAGATATATGGAGCCAATGAGCGGTAAAAAAAACTCTAGACCAAAGGGGCGTGATTATGTCATTTGTTATCGTCGTGTGTATTGCAAGGCTACTATTTTGTTCATGTGTACTTAGTGGGTGTTGGACTGATAGAGGAGTAAAGTGTAGAGTTTTCGGTGGGCCTTTGGGGCGCAGTGGTCCAAGAGTAGGGCAAAAGTAGCACAAGAGTAGGGCAATTGCTTTCTACGCGGAAGGCTGCGTTTCGAGCTCCGATCCGGCATCCAATTAACCTTACTTGTTGGGTCGGTGTCAGTACAAGTCCGGGGTATCTGTCTCAGGGGTCCCGTGGTCCCGTCACCGCGTAGGACTTTTATGAGACCTGGGATACTTTAAGCTAGGTTAGTTGAGTTGGTTAAGCACAGCATATACTGTGGACGGATCACAAGACTAACGTCTGACAGTTTTACGTTAAAGTAGGAGATGGCTTCGCTTTCCCTGACGAAGGATTTTGGCACGCCTTGAATCAATCTTTGCTGGTGATGGCCAGTGAGTACTGGAAAAAAATCGGACAGAAGTGCAGGTTGCTTATTTGGGTGAGTCCACCACAGTTTAGATATCACCTTTTAATCTGGTCTGAAATAGTGAATGGTATTTGCATATATGCATCTCAGATAATGAAACCCAGATCTTCTAGCGAAAATTTTGACTCAATAAGAAGTAATATTCCAAGACTCCAAGAAGAAAAGACCATCCAATATAATCCATGATTCCATAAAAACAGATCAACGAGAAATCTACAATCAAATATTATCGATATGACCGTAAGGAAACAATTACCGATATCTCTTTACGAAAAGATAACCAAAGACACTATAAGAAGAAAGACAAAAAAACAGCAGTTGACTCGATAAAAAAAGACAAATGGCTCTGATAGAAATTATTGTCCATTATTGTAGAAGAAAAGAATATACATCACTCAATACAGAAGACAACCCAAGACTCTATAAGACACAGTAAATCATACTGAAGATCCCGAACCACTGTAGGGAATGTCAATACAAATTAAGATTATAATATTTACAAACTAAAAATTCAAGTATTTTGTGCCTTCCGCCGCAAATAGACAGAGAGTAGCGATTGTAGCCTTGGTAATTGCTAATCTACATTAAATTTGTAGTTAAAATGCTACTGTCTACGTACAAAAACGAGCTCTTTGTAATAATATCATCATGTGTAATGTATCATCATTATTTGTAATAATATTATCATGTATCATCATTATTATTTGTAATAATATCATCATGTGTAAGTAAGGTTTGTGACAATCAGGTTGAGTTAGTGATATTGAGACAGTCTTGGTTTTTGTGTAGGTTTTGAAACAATGCTCAGGGTCCATAAGTGGTCTGTTCTTCTATAAATAATAATAATAATAATGAAGATCTATGTTCTGATGGATGTGATTTTGTCACTGTCTATGATTTGAAGAACCGTCTCAGAGTTGATCACTAAGCGAAAATAAGATGATTAATATAAATTCTTTCTTATCTTTCCTAAAATTGCATCAATCTAAGAATGACGTTTTTTGTCTGATTGTTTTTGTTGTTGTTGAAGTTGCTGTTGTTGCTGTTGTTGTTGTTGTTGTTGTTGTTGTTGTTGTTGTTGTTGTTGTTGTTGTTGTTGTTGTCGTCGTTGCTGTTGTTTCAGTTGTCCTGGTTGTTGCTGCTCATGTTTGTTGTTCTTTTTTTGCTTGTTTGTTGTTGTTTAATTGTTTTGTGTGTTGTTGTTTTTTTGCTATGTTGTTATTTGTTTGTATTTTGTGCATTTGTGCTTTCTAAAAGGTGGCTTTTGTTGCTTTATGTAGAAATTATTGATTATTTTTTGGATGTTTATTATTTCATTCAATGTGCTGATCAATAAAGAATAAGAGTTTTTTCTAGTGGCTGTAGTCTGTTCCTATTCTTCCAAAGAGCAAAGAACAGATTTCGAAAGGTTATCATGTCCTCCAACTGTAGAAATAAAAAGGTACATGTATATAAACTTATATATTCTGAACAAGCGCCTGGATAGTAAATGGCTGTAGTTTGATTCACTTTCTCTGGTGGGCACTGTAGCCCTGGGGTAGAACAAGGCTTAGGGTGCAGGAGGTTCGAGCCCTACTAGTTGGGTCGGTGTCCATTTAATGTGACCAACTGAGACAAGAGCCATGGTACGCCCGCCTTGTCAGACATCAGTTTTGGAGCCCGTCCACAATATAGCTCTACAGTGCTGACGTTGGACGTTAAAATAAATTATTAACTAAAACAACAACTTCACTTGCTCTAGAAACTACACTTTTTCCAGCCTTTCAGTCCAGAATTTTTCAATACATGTATAATTTTCAGCCAACTTTTCTTTGCTATATTTTTTCACTCTTTATCGCTCACAAAATATATATAAAAATTGTATCCTTCTACTTTCAATTTTAATTCTGCCTCGCTAATAACATTTTTTTCTCTCTCTTTGTCTGTCTGTCTGTCTGTCTGTCTGTCTGTCTGTCTGTCTGTCTGTCTGTCTGTCT
>RQTK01000676.1:113635-128635 GCA_003991915.1 Elysia chlorotica | reverse complement strand
ACTTACCTCCTGATTAAATTTTACTTTGTTTCTAATTGACATTTCATGACGTATATATTTATATACTTCCAGATTGTTGTTGCAATATGAATTTGGTCAGATTTCCAGCTGTGTTGTGTTTGAGCAGCGTTTTCACCGGGACTGCGTGACGAATTATCGTGTTTGATTGACTCGGGGACGTTTCGGCCTTGAATCCAGGAAGGTCACAGAATTGATCAGCTAAGTCTTGTAAGTTTTTTTGTGTATTGGCTTCCTCCCTGCTTTTGACTTTTTTTTTCCTTTCAGGTTTTTCGTTTTCTTTTTTTCTTTTGTGTGCACCCTTCTTATAGTTTCTCCCAGATTCAGTTTATTGGAGGACTTCCTTATCGAGTTATATGGTGTTCAAAGTTCATATATGTTGGAGGATAAAGGTCTTATTTTATAAACAATGTCCTAGAGTGCTAGTATTTTTCTGTAAATATCTTACTTTGAAATCGGTGTCTGGAACTGCTTTTTGTCTCCCTTTTGTCATCCTTGTAAATATGTTTTGGGGCAGCGTTCCGTTGTTACTCAATTTTGACTTACATGTTTGCTTGGAATTTTATTAGTACCATATTTGTAGTGGATCACACCTATTTCCTATTTGAATTTGATGCTGTGTTTATAATCTTGAGTTGACTTTATCTTGAGTGGTATTTGACCTTAGTCTTCACTTATAATTTCAGTGTGGGTGCAAAACCCTAACCAAAATCGGGAGTTTTACTTCTTAAGGAGCAATGATATAAAAATTGGTCCAAATTTTGATTCATATGTTTAACGCCAAAATCCTGATACATTTTATCGTGTGTAGGGCGTTTTTCTGTTATAAAAATATTTGAGCCAACTTCAGTAGATACTTTTGATCAGTTGGATTTTTTCATCTTTTTTTTTTCTTTTGGTGATGTGCTACACATAAAACTATGAAAAACTACTTGAAGCGCTTTGCTGCTTATTAGCAAACAAGCCTGCAGACTCGTACTTGTTCCAATCGAAACGAGACTGATCACCACCACACCATTAGTTTGGGAAGAGTTTGAGGAAGAGAAAACCTGATGAAAATTGAGAATAGAACTCCAGAAAAAGTTTGGACATAAAACTGGTCACCTCTATCGGATTGCATTTCTTTAGGGACCTGAACTCTTGTTGAACAAATTTTTCTGCAGGTACTTTGCGGGTAGGAGTACCTTCAGTTCACCGTGTAGCCATGCCACTCAAAATAAAGATGTACTTATGCCAATTTTTGTTGCTGGTAATGGGCTTACGAGGCTTTAGACGAGGCTAAACAAAGGCTGAGCGAGCTTTGAAATTCACAGGCGGAGATGAAATAAAAATAAATCTAATAACAAAGGGCTGTGCAGTGTGCAAAGAACAGCACACGAAAATGTGCATAAACAATTAGCATATGGCTGATCTAAAAAAAAGCACGATACCAACCCATAAGGGGTATATACACGATTTAAAAAAATCGTCGAGTTTTTTTTATTCAAAAACTGAATTTTTTTATTAATTTGGTGCACAATTTTCCATATGCGTATCCAAGTTTTTGTTTTGCTTTCACCTTTTCATTTATTTTCTTTGAAGACTGATTTCTAATTCCTGACTGTCGTCTTGGTTGTCAAGAAGGAAAAAGAACATTTGACCAAAAATTTGACTCGACTATTTTTAAGTTATACACTTCCACAATGCTGCCCAAATAAATATTGAAGTCCCTGTCTTCCTAACCATGATACACACATTAATTTTGCTGAAGCTGCCTTTTTCCCTTTTTACGAGTCAAGTTCAAATGCTGTACTTTCCTAACAGAGCAATTTTATGTGCCTTTCCCTTGTCCAAAAGAGTTGCCCTTTTTTCTGAATCAGAATCTTACGAGCTGGTCTTCACTGAAATCTATTATGTTGCATGAGTTGTAGACGAGACTGCGAGATGGGCTAGAATGTGAACTTCATACGCCGCCAACGGCAGATGAGAGAGAAGCAATTCAATGCTTGATGACCAATAACTTGAACAAAGTCAAAAATGAATGTCAGAGCTCGCAGGCGTTCTTACGTCAATATCAGGGCATACTGGTTACTGTCCTGTCGTGCTGTAAAAACAAAACAAAAACTCATTATGAAATTCGGTTCGACTCCAATGAAATAATCAACTTTAGACCTTATCAGTTGTCCTTAGCTTCTCAAATTGTGAAAGAGGACATTAAGAAACTGTTGACTTGTCTAAGTGTTGTTGAGCCTTCAGTTACCTCTTTTTATCTCCCAATAGTTCTTGTCAAAAAGAAAGATGGGTCCCCTAGCCTATGTGTAGACTTTCACAAACTGAATGCTATCACTATTCTGGATGTTCCCTCGTGGATTCGGAGTCGTAAGTTCCGATTCCTCATAAGTCTTTTCTCCTCCATTCGATACACCTATGCCTTCATTGATTTCAACCCGTATTAAAGTTAAGGGTTCAACCATCAATACTCCAGTCTCTCTCCTCCAGTCTCTCTCCTCCATCCTAAACAAAAGTTTATATGTACTTTTTGATTGAATTTCCATTATATACCCCGCCCCTTTTGTTTTCAATCGTTCTGCAATGGATGCGTTCTCCTTTTTTTAAATTATGCATCTATGAATTGTTATGGGTATTAACCTTTTTTCCAAATTAACTTAATTCCAAAACCCGCTTAGTTCATAATTATTGTGATTCCATCTCGTATACATTTGTGTTGCTGCTATATTGTTCTTTCCATTGTGCGGGTTTGGATCTTTTAATATTTTTAATTCTTTCGTCTATTTATACTTGTATGGGTCCCAACTCCCAATGATATTTCCTGGTAATCACCTGATAATTCCAGGTGGTAAATATGAAAATAGGCGAGTGTCGAAAAGTTTCTGCACATGTAGCGCCTAGCCCTACAAGGGAAATACCCATGGAACAAAAACATGGACAGGACTGGTGGTGTGCTATGTCTTCTCTGTAATCCTGTATTGGTTGTGAAACAAAGCACTATGGAAAAAATAGAATAGTGTGAGATCTTGATTCTCAGACGTGTGGCAATAATCAGTTGGAATTTAAAAAAATGAACATTTAATGTTTATTTGTTGATTGAATCTCCATAATATAAAGTTGCCCCCCCCCCCCTCTAATCTTTCCATAATGGATGCGTTCTCCTTTTTTTCAATACGCATTTATGCATTGTTATGGGTATTAAATTCTAGATACCCTCCTTCTTATATTGCACTTTTTTTTCTATCAGTGCCTGTTATTTATTGTGGGTTATGGGTCCAAACTCCCCAAATCCACTTTCAAAACCCGCTTGGTTCATAATTATTGTGATTCCATCTCGTATACATTTGTGTTGCTGCTATATTGTTCTTTCCATTGTGCGGGTTTGGATCTTTCAATATTTTTTCTTTCGTCTATTTATACTTGTATGGGTCCCAACTCCCAATGATATTTCGGGTAATCACCTGATAATTCCAGGTGGTAAATATGAAAATAGGCGATTGTCGAAAAAAGGTTTCTGCACATGTACCGCCTAGCCCTACAAGGGAAATACCCATGGAACAAAAACATGGACAGGTGGTATGCTATGTCTTCTCTGTAATCCTGTATTGGTTGCGAAACAAAGCACTATGGAAAAAATAGAATAGTGTGAGATCTGGATTCTCAGACGTGTGGCAATAATCAGTTGGAATTTAAAAAAATGAACATTTAATGTTTACTTGTTGATTGAATCTCCATAATATAAAGTTGCCCCCCCCCCCCTTCTATCTTTTCATAATGGATGCGTTCTCCTTTTTTAATACGCACTGTTAAGGGTATTAAATTCTAGATACCCTCCTCCTTATATTGCACTTATTTTTCAATTTAACTTAATATCATTGTCTGTTATTGTGGGTTATGGGTCCAAACTCCCCAAATCCACTTCCAAAACCCGCTTGGTTCTAAATTATTGTGATTCCATCTCGTATACATTTGTGTTTCTGCTATATTGTTCTTTCCATAGTGCGGGTTTGGATCTTTCAATATTTTTGATTCTTTCGTCTATTTATACTTGTATGGGTCCCAACTCCCAATTATATTTCACGTAATCACCTGATAATTCCAGGTGGTAAATATGAAAATAGGCGATTGTCGAAAAAAGGTTTCGGCACATGTATCGCCTAGCCGTGGAACCAAAACATAGAAAGCTCGTATGCTATATCTTCTCTGTAATCCTGTTTTGGTTTCGACACAGGTCTATGGAATAAATAGAAGCGTTTGATATGGATTCTTAAGAATCTGAAAACGTAATACTACTACTTTTATACACAATAAAATCAAAGAAAATCAACCAAATGTATTTTGGTCACACCAAAGGCCACGGCTCGATTAATAAAAGCATCCTAGAGAGCAAAATGGGGCTTTATAATCTTGGTTTATAATATATGTTACTTTAAGTTAGAGGTGCCAAAGCCCATAATGCTTTATTCTCCACCCTGCACACCCTGTCGTCCATTGTTGATCTATGTCTCAGGATAAATGTACGAAAGAGCCTTCAATGTCCATACACATTTTTTCTCCACCATGTCTTAATGATGTCCGAATCTCTCTGATCTTGAGTTGTGGGTTAAAACGCTATTTCAGTGTCTCGCGTCCATTCTAGAACAGCACTGCGTGGAACCAAAACATAGAAAGCTGGTATGCTATGTCTTCTCTGTAATCCTGTATTGGTTGCGACACAGGACTATGGAAAAAATAGAAGCGTCTGAGATGGATTCTTAAGAATCTGAAAACGAAACACTACTATACACAATAAAAGCAAAGAAAATCAACCAAATGTATTTTGGTCACACCAAAGGCCACGGCTCGACTAATAAAAGCATCCTAGAGAGTAAAATGGGGCTTTATAATCTTGGTTTATAATATATGTTACTTTAAGTTAGAGGTGCCAAAGCCCATAATGCTTTATTCTCCACCCTGCACACCCTGTCGTACATTGTTGATCTATGTCTCAGGATAAATGTACGAAAGAGCCTTCAATGTCCATACACCTTTTTTCTCCACCATTCATGTCTTTTTGATGTCCGAATCTCTCCGATCTTGAGTTGTGGGTTAAAACGCTATTTCAGTGTCTCGCGTCCATTCTAGAACAGCACATGTCCTCCCATATTCTCTGAAGAGGATCTCCATCTTACACAAATTCCAAATACATGTACGTTGATTTCAATGTCTAGCATACATCATCATAGTAATGGGTTCCAACTCCCAAATTTTCTGAACACTCATCCTCACCGTCCTGCCCTGGGCACTCATCCTCGCCACAACCAAATGGCATTAAAATAAATCTCTGCTAAATCCCCAGCCATGTTAGAATTAAGAAAAATGAAATGGCTGATGACCTTGGTAAGATTGGGCTCAAAACTGGAACCTTGAGCTCAAAACTGGAACATACACAGATGCAGACCCCTACACCAAATAAACAATACTATACAACAACTTGTTCCAATACTAACCCATAGTTGAAAAAACTACTAACCTCCTGTTAACTACTAACCACTGTTGACTACTAACCACTGTTGACTACTAACCCCTGTTGACTACTAACCCCTTGTTGGCTACTAACCCCTTGTTGGCTACTAACCCCTGTTGACTACTAACCCCTGTTGACTACCTGGCATTTGGATTTAGAGCAAGACTTGATCCGCCTTCAACCATTATTTAGACAGGAAAATTATCAATAAATACCATAAACAGTAGCTGTCTTATCTGACACTGGAACAGCTTATGACACGACCTGAAAGTTTGGCATGCAAAAAATATGAATATGGGATTTGAGGAAAAGTTGGATCATCCAGACTGGTTCGAGCAGCAGGAGGGATTCCTCTCGCCAAAAACTTGGCATTCAAATCAATTCAATAAATAAACACTTGAAAAACAATGTAAACTGCTCATTTCGTCTGCTACAGGGCTTATTCATTTCTATTAGTGTATGATAAGCAACATTTTATGCTTTATTCCCTTCTAGTGTCAAAAAGCAAGCACTCAATACAGTTAAAACCATTTCCGGAACCGAGTGTGGGGAGCATTGTGTATGGCTCTGCCAGGTTATCGTATCCTAAACAATCACTATAGTCTTTGTCTTTATTGCGGCCTTTCGTACCACTCCGGTAGAAAGCCTTTACGTGGCTGCTGACGAAAATTTCTCAACCCTTATTTTACTGCGGAGGCAGTTGTCCTCTACACTCTTCACGAAGAGAAAAGTAATTTTTTTCTTTCTTGAGAAAGTGGTTGGTGAAGAAAACCTAATAAACACATAAAAATTGAACAACGAAAGCCACAGTCCGTTTTGCTCTCTCTCTTTTGATTTGCGCCTTCTTGTAGAAAAAGTGGTGCACGGCTTGCTGTGAGATGCCACATCCTCGCATCGATGTATTACATGTCTACTAATCCGTTTTCGTAATTGTGAGCCTTCAATTGGCACCCTGGTTTTTTCAAGGTTGAATGTTATTTTTGGATCTGTTACTCTGGTAGCCCCTTGTTGCTTTGTACCGCTGCATAGCTTTCTCCTCTTTTCACTCGGGGCATTCTTTCGAATCTGCCGCACGTGAGCCATGGCAGTTCAGACAGCTGGGATTGGCTTTAGTCTTTCTCAGCGTGCCCTCCCTTACCACAGCGGCAACGCACTACTGGGCACCTACAAGTCGTTCGGCTAAAGCCAAAACGATGGCATTTAAACAGCGCATCGGTCTCGGTATGTATGGGGTCACTTTGAAAGCTGAGTATCACACTTTCAAACATGTCGGTGCGACGTCGAGTCGCAGGTTAGGACGAAAGTGTTGTTCTTCTTTTTGCCTTTACTCTTTTTGTCGTTCCTCTTTTTGTTGTTCCTCTTCCGCGCGAAAATACGTTGGGCGTGGGTGACTATTGAGTTCCGCAACCATCTCCTCCTCGCTCGTCGTTTCAAGGTCACAAGATCTAACTACACCCCTGGAGCTGTTTAGACCTTGCCGAAACGTTTCGTTTGTGCCTCGCTAGAGCATTCTACCAATGGGTTCACCAGAACGGAGCTTCGTGACGCTCTTGGCTTCTACAATTCCTTTCAGTGCTTTGCTCATAGCAAAGACACTGATCTTGGCCACCTTTTTGTCATCGTCGCTGATCACCTGAAAAGGCGACCAGCTTTCTTTGGCAGTGGAGCCCAAATGGGTTGGGACATCCGTCTTCTGTTTGCTTGATCCGGATGGCACACCCGCTCCATCCGGACAAGGCTTTGAGTTTGGGAGGTTTCAAGGGATAGTAAAGATTCCATATATTAAGAGATTCTGCTCCGGGGCGCCCGGACATTGGTGTATATAGTAAAATTTAACTATGATAATCCTACACATGGATCTTTAAACTACTGTATACACCCTTTAACTTTAACCAGCCTCTTTACAAACAGTTTTATGCTTTTACTATTCAAAGAGATAAAGAGTCACCGTTGCTACTAGTATAATGCATTAACTCTCTTAGGACATGGGCACAATAATTATATCCGTTACCGTGCTGACGTGCCGTAAAAACAAACTCACGCCCCATTTGCATGCTTTAATACACAATTCTTTGCTACGTGTACTGTGCATTACATCTCTGAAATGCAAACAAAATTATTTTTATGTTAAATGAATTTTCCATGTAAAGAATATGCATTCATGTAAGCCTCGTTCTCTCTTTGGTTGCGCTCATCACATTATTTATTTAGAATGAGTACATAATTGTGTTACAATTTTAAGATGTATTTTTGCTAATGAACGCTTGTTTTTCTACTTGTGAATGTATAAAGGTATTAATTTACAAATGACCAATCCACTTGCATTGTCCAATTCTTTTTCGTTCTTTTTGTGGTCTTCACCAATTGTTGGATTGAAAAATACATAAACTTCATGTAAGCCTCGCTCTGTCTTTGGTTGCGCTCATCACATTATTTAGAATGAGTACATAATTGTTACAATTTTAAGATGTATTTTTGCTAATGAACGCTTGTTTTTCTACTTGTATAAAGGTATTAATTTACAAATGACCAATCCACTTGCATTGTCCAATTCTTTTTCGTTCTTTTTGTGGTCTTCACCAATTGTTGGATTGAAAATTGCATAAACTTCATGTAAGCCTCGTACTCTCTTTGGTTGCGCTCATCACATTATTTATTTAGAATGAGTACATAATTGTTTCAATTTTAAGATGTATTTTTGCTAATGAACGCTTGTTTTTCTACTTGTATAAATTGTTGCTAATTATACTTCTCATGTACATGCATTAATTGGCTTAGGACATCATGGGCACAACATAGCCGTTACCGTGCTGGCGTGCCGTAAAAACAACTCACTCACTCACTCACTTCTCATGTACACAGTTGTAAAAAGCTTATTAAATTTTGTATTCGTTTCTCTATTCAGTATTGTTTTGTTTCAATGAATTGTTTTTTTTTTACTGCGTTGTAACCTAAAAACTATGGGTTGTTCTCTCACCTAAATTCCCATTGCTACCCTTTTAAAATAGTTAAAATAGATATACAACATTTGAACTGATTGAATTGTATTCAGAAAAGGAAGTATCTGCTCCATACACTATAAAATAGAAAATGAATGAAAAATATAGAAAACGAAACATATTTTGTATATGTACATTGTTTAATTAAACAGATTTACATGGACTTCAAAATATAAGCAAATTGATCATAACTTGAGTATTCCATAAAGCAATATGTATTCAAAGAGATAAAGGAGTCACCGTTGCTACTAGTATAATACATTAACTGTCTTAGGACATCATGGGCGCATAAAGCCGTTACGGTGCTGACGTGACGTATAAAACAAACTCGCGCCCCATTTGCATGCTTTAAAATCAAATTCTTTGCAACGTTTACTGTGCATTACATCTCTGAAATGACAATTATTTTTAATGTTAAATTAATTTTCCATGTAAAGAATATGCATTCATGTAAGCCTCGTTCTCTCTTTGGTTGCCTTCATCACATTATCTATTTAGAATGAGTATATGTTACAATTTTTGCTAAGGAACGCTTTTTTCTACTTGTATAAAGGTATTAATCCACTTGCATTGATTAATTTTTCTTTTTCGTTCTTTTCGTGGTCTTCATCAATTGTTGGATTGAAAAATACTCTTTAAAGTCCTTACAGTAAAGCCAGATTTTTTATGTGCGAATTGACTTTATTTCTTTGTTTCACTGAATTAAAAATTTCAATTATACTTCTCATGTACACAGTTGTAAAAAGCTCATTTGTATTCGTTTCTGTTAAGCATTTTGTTAATAAAAATGGTTCCATTCAAGTATTGTTTGTTTCAATTTCTGATTTTTTTTTACGAGTTTTGAGTATAAAACTGCGTTGTAACCTTAATGGACTATCGGTTGTTCTCTCGCTAAATTCTCATTGCTGCCCTTTTAAAAAGGTTAAAAATGAGCCATAAATTTAACCATAAAGAGGGCATCGCCCAGCCTAAATCTATAAACATTTAAATTGATTGAATTGTTCAGAAAAGGAAGTATCTGCTCCATACACTATACAATAAAAAATTAATGAAATATCGAAAACTAAACAGATATTTGTGTTTGTAAATTACTTAATTAATCAGATTTACATGGACTACAAAATATAATCAAATGGATCCTATTTTCATTAAATATTCTATAAAGCAATATGTATTAAATTTTAACATTATATTAAGGATATATAAACAGTGCTTATATAATTATTTTTAGATCCCATAAAGATTGACATTACATAAGAATCGAAACTGGCTCAAGTGGTATGAGTTGGTCTCCAGATCGGGAGGCCGAATCCAGCGTTGGGCAGATTTATTTGTCAGATTTCGTCCCCTATAACTGGTAGAGTCAGTGTCGTATAATGTGACCCGACTGAGACAGGAGTCATGGTATCCCTGCCCTGTCTCGTGTGTGGCAGCACATACAATTGTCGGACGTCAGTCTTGGGACCCGCCCACAGTATAGCCTTTATAACGCTGACGTTGGACGTTAAACCAACTCAACTCTTGACATTACATAGGAAGACAGTCAATGCACGTAATAACTGCTCTGCGAAAGTGAGGATTGATTTAACAAGTTGTTAATATAACTACAAAAAGAACAAAGTAAATTTTAATCAACTTAAACCTCATCAGACAATATAGAAACGCATTTATTTGTACAAATTATTTATAAAATCAAGAGGTTTAAAGAGTCACTAAAGAGTTAAATTAAGCACTATGTCTTAAAGGAATTTTTTTTTAATTAATACAATAGTGAAATTGTATAGAACACTAAATTTAATACTATACGCGATGAAGCTCGGTTGTTGACGTTGTTCGTTTTTTAACAAATCAACTGAGCACAATTTAAATGACTTTAGATTTAAAATGAACTTAATCATGACGTGTATTTGGTTAGCCTCAATTCATCTTTATCCTTAAGTCATTTTAATTGTGAAGTCTTGTAATTGTATGTAAATACGGGCATGGTTTGACTCTAAAACATGGGCGCGGTGGCCCTGGGGTAAAACATCGGATTCCCACGCAAAAGGTAACAGTTTATAACTATAGCGTTCGATCGCAAAGCAGAGGTTTACAGACATAGAAAAAGAGCTCTATTCTAGTTTGATGTCTCAGGTTTCCGCGGAGGATCGTAATTATACGGTAATGGGTCTCACGACAAACGCATGACAAATTTATGATTGGACATTATCAGGACCTCTCTGCCACAACCGCTCACATTATACTCACCGACCCAACCAGTAGGGTGCTAATATTTCGACCAAAAAAAAATTTAAAATTAATTTTAATTTGGTCTCATTGTGGGATTGGACCGAGAATCTTTTCCAAGCGCTCTAGCAGTTACGCAAGCTCGCGCTCCCAATCATATCAATCAATGTGCACGAAATCTTAAATCATCTTGAAAAAAGAGACAGTTATGCTAGAATACTTTTTATTGATTTTAGTTCTGCATTTAATAGAATTATAGCACAGAAATTATATGACAAGCTTGTACACCGATTATCATTCCCTATTAACATTTGTAATTGGATTCTTGATTTTCTACTATGCCGTCCCCAGGTTGTAAAAGTTGGTAATATCATGTCATCGTCTATTACTCTTAATACTGGTGCTCCACAAGGCTGTCCTTTATCGCCTAAGTTATATTCTCTTTTTACGTCTGACTGTAAAGTCGAGTTTTCATGTTGTCTTATAATAAAGTTTGCCGATGACACTACTGTGTCACTGGCCTTATAAAGAATAACAATGAAGTCGAATACCGACAGCAAGTAAGCTCGCTCACAGCCTGGTGTCAAAATAACAACCTTCAGCTGAACGTAATCAAAACTAAAGAAATAATTGTTAATTGTTGATTTTAGACTCTTTCTATTAATGGTACTCAAGTAAAACGTGTAGATACATTTACATTTTTGGGTACACACCTTTCCAATATACTAACATGGGAAGTTAACGTTGAACATATTTTAACTAAAGCGAGACAAAGGTTGTATTTCTTACGAAAATTAAAATCGTTCAAGGTTCAAGGCCCTACACTTGTCAGTTTATATAAGGCAATAATCGAGAGTGTTCTATCGCAGTCAATCACTGTTTGGTTTGACCGCGCCCCAATAGCTGAGATTGAAAAATTAAACTCAGTTATACGTAACAGTGAAAGGCTGACAGGTGTAGACCTTCCTACACTTGAAACTATTTACATATCTCGTATGGAAAGAAAAATAGTTAAAATACTTGATGATAATTCCCGCCCTGCTAGCCTTTACTTTGATCTTCTACCCCATGGGAGAAGAATGCGAGCCTTTATGGGGTGTGGCCGCTTCGTTAAGAGCTTTTACCCACAAGCAGTCAAACATTTCAATGGCACAAGAGAACTTAAACATTTATAATGTTACTAGAAGGTGTACATTTACATTCTATACCTTTGTTAATGATTTAACGTTGTATGTTTAGAGTAACTTAAAAGCGAGCTTAATTAATACATTTATAGTGCATTTTACCATCATTATTACATGTACTATACTTACTCACATTATTGAAACTTTTTATGTAATTCGCGATCACTTGTCCAGATTGATAAAATTTATGCTAAGTTCTTAATTTTTTTTTACTTTTTTATTTTTTGTTGTTTTGTTTTGTTATTTGTTTTTGTTTTTTCTGTTCAGGTGTACTTAGATACAGCTATGATTAAGTAAAACTTTTGCTAATTGTGTTGCTACATGTATATTTGTATAATTGTTTATATATATATTCATTTTGCAAAGCCTGTGCTTGACAAAATAATTTTCGATATGTATATTCTTTATATATATATAAATGTGTGTGTGTGTGTGTATAATCGTCATTATCATTAGTGCCCCACTAGGAATATAGGAGATGATTAAGTAAAAGTTTTGCTAATTGTGTTGCTACATGTATATTTGTATAATTGTTTATATATATATTCATTTTGCAAAGTCTGTGCTTGACAAAATAATTTTCGATATGTATATTCTTTATATATATATAAATGTGTGTGTGTGTGTGTATAATCGTCATTATCATTAGTGTCCCACTAGGAATATAGGAGACAATCTTCAAATGGATTCATTTGCAGCCAAAATTATTATGCAAATAGTTCTACTTTTGAAAACAAAAACAGTTCAACTTAATCTTCTTAATAGATTCATTTTGCTGCTGTATCGCGTTACTTTGAAAAAAAATTCAAGGGCTAGTTTTCTTTTAAAGCCCACTTTTTCTTCCTCTTTTTTTTCAAATGAAATAAAATAGGCATTGCAGTTAAGGTTCTTTTCCTTTGTTATTTTTTTCTCATTGTCTTAGGATGGTTCCATTCCATTATCTGAACTAGTTTTTCAATCCACCGTGGGCGTTAAAAATTCATAGCTGTAGAAAAAACTAGAATAGTGGTACAATATTTATTCGCCCCTAAGGATTTTTTGGACTAAGTGAAGTTAAGGGACCTAAAAAAGTGAAATCTTGGTCCATTTCAAGAGATGAGATGGGCGTTTCATGGATATAGCTATTTACTATCAATACAGATTCATCTTTAACTCGCTCACCTACATTTGTTTATTTGTTGCTTAGCGTCCAAAGTCACTTTATATACATAATATTGTGGACGGGTCAAAATACTAAAGTCTGAAAATTGCACGTGCTTCCACACAGAGAAGGAACATACAACAACCTGCACTCATCTCGTCAATAGCATACTGCATTAGCGCTAACGTCCTTGTTAAGATTGAAACAGATCTAAGTCTTGACTTGTTTTTGCTTGATTATTTAGCCCCCATGTGAAGTGTTATACCTGGATGATTGATTGCATGTGGAAAAACGCCATCCAACCTAGGAGCATAGTACTACATGCTGTGTATACAATTACATGTATAATAACCCAAACAGGATTTGAAGGGGACAAAATGTCGATGTCCGTTACGTGAAACACTGCGCATACTATAATAATAATCATTGTAGGTTTGGTTAGAACTGCTAATTCTTACAAACATTCCGAACAGTCTATAATAATTACCATCCCCTTCATAATTAGGAGTTACCAGTCCAAGTTTAAGTCCCATAAGACTAATTGTAAAACAACACTCGGTTAATTGTTCTCTATAGCGCTCTCTCTTTCTCTCTCTCTCTCTCTCTCTCTCTCTCTCTCTCTCTCTCTCTCTCTCTCTCACTCCCTCTATCCGGGTTTTAACGTCTCCTAGGTTACCCTGAGGAATCCTATACGATGAAATCGGTTAATGGAAAGCTGTGACATACTTTTAAGAAACTCTTCCCTGCAGAATAAGCTGGCCTGTTTGAAAAGCATTCTTCATTATCTTCAACGCTAGGTAGTAAATGAACTTCATTTAATGTTGTGTTCAATGACGCCACAAACGTTAAACAAAGATCAATTCAACCTGTCCAATTGTTTTTCTTCAATAGTATTCTACTCTCTACATTATTAGCGATTTGCTTGTCCTAGACTTGCCATAACTAAAGCCTTACTTCATATGAGTCTGATGAAGCCATTAAAGGCGAAACGTTTATATGTATCTTTCTACCTCTAGTTGTGTTTGATTTATTGTGTCCCTCAGTTACTAAGTTGTGCGTATTCCCCCACTTATTATTCCTATGAGCTAGAAACAGTCCCATTTTGAAATCTCTGATATAGTAAACTGAAGACTTTGGGTTAGTCAACCAATACATCAATTATTTGGAATTTCTAGACCACGGGTCGGCTTTGTAGATTTATTCTTATCCCCCCCCCCCCAAAAAAAAAAAAAAATGTTTTTTTTCTAGCACTGTAGATTAAGTCCAATTTTTTAGCTCTCTGATTGTACCGAATAGCATAAATTAGCCAATCGATTCCAATAATTGTATTACCAACATAATTATTTTAGACCATGGGTCAGCCGTGTGGAGTCATTCTTATCTCCTAAAAACTTTTTTTTTACTACCGTTGCGTGAGAGAAAATCCAACTTTAAACTCTGCGATTGTACTGAAGAGCTTAATGCCAACCAATTCATATACAATCAGCACATAGAATTGTCCAGACCACGGGTCAAACTTTTAGAAGGATTTATTCTTATTTTCCCAAAACGCTTTTCTAACGTTAATCCAGGTTCAGTTCTATTTGAAACTCTCTCATTTAATGAATAACTGAATAGCTTAACATAGCCAGATAAT
The DNA here is from genome assembly GCA_003991915.1 of Elysia chlorotica. Taxonomy (NCBI): domain Eukaryota; kingdom Metazoa; phylum Mollusca; class Gastropoda; family Plakobranchidae; genus Elysia; species Elysia chlorotica. Next base: position 113,937 of record RQTK01000676.1, on the reverse strand, counting down.
TCTAATCATCAGCACATACTAGCTCTAGTCTAGACCACGAGTCCGCCTTCGTGAGCTTTTCTTATTTCACAGGGAATGAGGTAAGAAGAGCCGGGATACCTGGATCCCACTGTCAGGTGATGAAATGAGGTGATGAGTGGTAAAGTCTGCCTGGTCGCTTACTCATGGATAGATAGATAGATAGATAGATAGATAGATAGATAGATAGATAGATAGATAGATAGATAGATAGATAGATAGATAGATAGATAGATAGATAGATAGATAGATAGATAGATAGATAGATAGATAGATAGATAGAT
>RQTK01000676.1:101258-113562 GCA_003991915.1 Elysia chlorotica | reverse complement strand
TATATATCGTTATGTGTGTGTGTGTGTAAACAGTTACCGTTCCTGAGTCAAAACATGCCTTGCGCTCGACACAAGGATATACTAGATAACATCGATGACATCGCTGATTGGCTCTGAAAGTCTAGGATAGAGCTTTTATTGGACGCCGATGCAGATTCCCTTACATACCGTCTCCATTTTCTCTAGGGGTCCCGTTATCGCATGGCCTCTGGTAAGATGAGAAGTTTGGTTTGGGAGGGTTGTTTAGTTGGTTTAACGTCCAAAGTCAGCACTTCATAGGCTATATTGTGGACTACCCCAAGACTGATGTCTGACAATTTTAAATGCTGCCACACACGAGGCAGGGTGGGGATATCATGACTCCTACCTCAGCCGGTCACATTATACTGACACCTACCCAACCATCTATCAGAGTTGCAGAGTTGGGAGGGGGCCGTTGTTTACTGGCAAGTTTTTAAAACACTGGCTATAATGATTACGTGTTGCAAACAGAGCAGTCAGCAGTATGACTTTACGTCGCTGTATAGGATACACCGGAGAAATCCACGACTAAGAAACGTTTAACCCAGCGTGTTTGGTTATCAAAGTCAGCAGTGTGGTGATTATGTTTAATCTTTAAGTACTCTATAGTTTTCATTTATTTGACCACACCATGAATATGACAATTCTTTTTGACCGTTTATTTATTATACATAGAGTTTTAAAATATCAGTTAAGAAATCGATTACCATACATTGAAATTTGAGGAATGATACAAAATGAAAATGTTAAAAAAAAAACAGTTTTTTTGCGTTGCCGCCCCCCCCCCCCAACCTAATTTAAAAAAAAAGATAACAACAAAACAAAAACAAAAACAAACGAAAAAAGCTGCGTATATAATTATTACTTTTTGAAATAGCAAGAGACAGGAAAAGGACCAGACAATAATTGCGATCTAACAAAATAATATTCCATTGGTTGTTTTTGGCGTTTTTGAAAGAAAATCTGGTCCTGTATCTATGTTTGTTGGTTGTTGTTTTTAACTATCTTTTTTGTCTATTGTAACTATGTCGCAGATTGCCGAGGGGAAATGAAAATGAATTTAAGTTATCACCACTCTATGGTATTAGGTACGCTTCCTTTGGGAACAATATCTCATTCAAAAATGTTTTGCCCTCTGGACATTTGTATAAAAAAATATCTAAAAGTAATTTCTTTATTAATACGGTTTTAAAGAATCGGTGGATTTCGTTTAGTTATATTTGAATATTATTATGTGATTTGAGGGCTTCTTATAAAAAAGTAACAATGTTTTTCTTATCTTTACTTTTATGCTAATGCATTGGATAACGCTGCCCGAGATGTGTTTTTGTATAATACTATGTCCCAAAGCTATGTACATTTTTTTCTTTCTTTTTTTTCCATTTCAAGCAAATTGCACGCGTTGTCATAAAATAATGATCCATAGGCGTCAAATAATTTTTTTTAGCAGTAAGCAAAGCTTATAAGTTGCAAAGCTGCACGTATTTGCTTAGTTATCCAGGGGAGATCAGCTGGCCGAATTGGTTGGGCGCGCACCTTTGAGTGAAATGGCACTGGTTCTGTCCCACGATCGAGCTCGTTCGATTTCCCAAGTTGGATAACTGTCAATATAACGTGATCAGCTAAGCAATTAAACAAGAGAGTACTAAATCTTTAGTCTCTGATAAAACTCTTTGTCTCTGTGCTACAGCATGTAAAAGATTATTATTTTAGAAGCTATGGGATGCGTGACGTTTTAAGAGCCTCCTAAGAAAGAGAGAAAGAGAGAGAGAGAGAGAGAGAGAGAGAGAGAGAGAGATTGGGAAAGAGAGAGAGAGTGGGAAAGAGAGAGAGAAAGAATAGGTAGAGTTAGAGAAAGAGAGAGAGAGAGAGAAAGAGAGAGGGAGAGAGATAGAGATAGAGTGTGGTAGCTTTACTGCACTGGTTAAGAACATGCTGAGACATAAAACTATCACCCTCTTTTTGTCTCTGTGTGACAATACGTGAACAATTATCAGACATTATAAACCGTTGTATGTATCAACTTATACAAACGTATCAGAGAAAGAGAGAGAGAGAGAGAGAGAGAGAGAGAGAGAGAGAGAGAGAGAGAGAGAGAGAGAGAGAGAATACCCAAAGCAGTTTGATAGCATAGGAAACTTCGCTAACAAATTTCCAATCACCTTCAAAGACAATGTAATGCCCGTAGTGCATGCACCCAGGAAGTACCCAGTACAACTCCACAAGGAGTTAAAGAATGAACTTGGGAGAATGGAAGCCCTAGGTGTCATCGATAAAGATCATATGCCAACTGATTGGGTCAACTCGGTAGCGTTCAGTAAAAAGCAGAACAGAAAGCTCAGATTTGTCTCCATCCCAAAGACCTAAACAAAGCCATCAAGAGGCATCAACAAGACGTCGACGTTAGAAAAAATATCTCCAAAATTCTCTGGCGCAAATTTGTTCTCTAAAATGCATGCGCAACACGGATATTGGGCCATACACCTAGACGAAGAATCAAACCTGCTTACAACATTCAGCTCCCAATATGGACGCTATCAAATCTTGAGACTACCATTTGGACTTAAAGTCTCTCAAAACCTTTTTCAACAAAAAATGGATGAAATCCTAGAAACCTTGGGGATCTCAGATGATGTATGTGTATACGGCAAACCTGAGAAGAAGAACACGACAAGAACCTCCACACCTTGATGAAAGTTTACAAAGATAGAGGTCTGGTGTTCAACCAAGACAAGTGCAACTCCAAGAAGGACCAAATATATTTGTTTGAACTGGGACTCAAATGGTGTACATCCAGATCCCAAAACATGTGGCAATATCACAAAGAACCCCTCCCCAAAGAAAATAAAAAATACAACAGTTTTTAGGTCTCATTCAATACACGAGTCCGTCCATCCCCAACCTCAGTGACCACACTCAAACCCTGAGAAACTTGCTTCATAAAGTCACAGACTGACAGTGGACCGCGTCACATGAACAAGCATTTGTGAAACTAAAGAACCTTCTCCATGAAGATATGGCGCTGTGTTATTTTGACCCCAACGTCGAGAAAAAAATTGACGTGGACTGCCTCACTCACAGGTTTAGGAGCAGTTTTGCTACAGCATAATAAATCTGTTGCATTCGCGCAAGCAAGGCACTCACTGAGACAGAGCAACGCTACGCCAACATAGAAAGAGAGCTACTAGCTGTTGTTTTGGATGTGAAAGATTTCATACATACATATATGGAAAACCTGTCACAGTCAGGTCAGGCCACAAGCGCATGCAACATGTGCAGCAGAAAAATATAGCTACAGCACCGCCAAGACTACAAAGAATGTTACTGCGCATTCAGCCATATCACTGCACAATTGAATATAAACCAGGATCTGAGATGATCCTGGCAGATTACATGTCCCAAGCAAGCCCGGATGAAGGACAGACTATTGAGTTGGAGTCAACTATCCATGCCGTCTCAGTCACAGTTGATAAACACAAACAACTCAGGACAGAGGCAAAGGAGGACCCTGAACTTGGCCCAATTCTATAAAAAAAAATCATCAACGGTTGCCCAGAAAGCTCTCAAGAGACACAGAACAGTTTGAGAATATTTTGGTCCATGAGAGATCACCTATCAGTAGAAAATATGGTCCCATCCTAAACGGAATTGTGATCCTCATTCCTTGCTAAATGAGAGGAGAAATCCTCACAAACATTCATGAGGGACACCAAGGCATTGAGAATGAATTCTTTACTCAAGGCTCGTAACTGCGTATATTGGACATAAAGATATCACAAGCTTTGTCCAGAACTGTCCCCAGTGCATGGGCACAACAAGACTTAACGAAAAAAAAACTCTACAACAGCATGAGATACCTCAAAAACAAGGCATGTATCGACTACTTCAAGTCTGTATTTGCAGTCCATGGCATCCCGGACGAACTGATTACAGACAATGGTAGACAGTTTGTCAGTGCAAAGTTTGACAGATTCACTGAACAATAGGGAATAAAGCACACAACATCAAGCCCATACTATCCCCAATCAAACTGTCAAGACCACCCTAAAAAATGCAAAGCGTCAAAAACAGACCCTCAACGTTCATTACTCTCACTTCGATGCCCACCAATTGACAGACACCTACACTCTCCTGCTGAGATCCGATTTGGCAGAAGAATATAAGGAACACCTCCGTCAAAAGTTAAAAAAAAAAAACACGCACCCACATGTAGACGCTATCAAACAACGTTTTTTGATAGACAAACTTCACAAAAACACTACTATGATGTATAAACTTTTAAAGTCTGTAATTAATAACTTATCACTATCAGTCATAATATAATAATATACATCGTCAATGCTAAAAAAGAAAACTTTATATAAAATAATACATTATACCAATCATAATGTACAGCACTGCACACTTATCTGGCTCGAATATACCAATCAAGAAGAGTAATAGCAATCTTTATTAGCGTCTTGGAGTAATACAGGGTTGCTTCCCATGTCACACACATAATAATTGTAAAGCTTAATACTCGTTCAGACTAGATCTAAATATTATACATTTAGAACCTAGCAGAACCAAGACCCATTTTAGTATCGCTCTAAGTTCTGCCCAAGTATTAATAGGCCACTAACATAGATTATGAAGAAATAAAACAAATTGAACAACTTTTACAGACTTTAGGCACTAGAATACTCTAGTCCATATTGAGGCAGAAGGAGATACAATAACTAATATGTATTCGCTGATCAATGCAGTGACATAATTCTGGCACGAAAGTTTAGGGGCGCTGGGGCTATGTTCATTCTGTAGCTCTCACAGGGCATTTTTGTTAAGTGTTAATAGATGAATCAATCTGTTGCCACAATAGGACAAGCCAAACATGCCTTTCAGTAAACTCATATTTCCTATGATTTGAAAGTTTCTTTGTTAGTTTTGTTGTTGTCGATGTTGTTGTTGTTCTTGTTGCTATTGTTGTTGTTGTTGTTGTTGTTGTTGTTGTTGTTGTTGTTGCTGTTGTTGTTGTGCATTATAAACAAAAAGCTGAAAGCTCTACTTTGTGTTGTTGTTGTTGTTGTTGTTGTGCATTATAAACAAAAAGCTGAAAGCTCTACTTTGTAATGTTTGGCATTTTATGCGAAAGTACCCTTTACACTTTATCGACTGTTTAATTGTGTTTTTCTTTTTAATATTCTACTTTCTTTTTGGTAGCGTTTCATTATGGTTACGTGTGGCAAGAAGATGCAGCAGGCAGGTATTGGTAAAAAAAAAAGAGGCACCAACACCAAAAACTTTATCTGATGCACCCCCTGTACCTTCTTCTTCTGAAGGTTTGTGGGTTTGAAATGTATCTGAATAGAAAAATCAAACATTTTGTTGTTCGATAATTTTTTTTGCACGACAATGTGATGTCAAACGATTTTGTTCTTCATCTCCAGATTGGAAATTGCGAAACTAGAAAAGCGACTCTCTAAAATCAACAATATTAAAAAATTCTGCTATATTCTGTTTCTTTGTGTATTTTCGTAATATCGTTTGTTTTTTGTCAACGCCGCGTGTCGCCGTATATGACCCTCCAGGGGAACCTAGGAGACGATAAACCCAGTGAGTAATAATAATAATAATAACAACAATAATAATAATGATAATGATAATAATAATAACAATAATAATAATAATAATAACAGTAATGATAGTAGTATTAGTGGTAGTAGTGATGGTGGTGGTGGTAATGTTAATAGTGACAGTGGTGATAGTGGGGATAATAGTTAATTTAGTGGTGGCAATGATAGTAATAGTGGTAGTAGTGGTAGCAGTAGTCGTAACAATAGAGATAATGTTATGGTAGTGATAGGGGTAGTAGGAGTGGCAGTGGGGGTGGTAGCAATAATGACATGGGTATTAATAAAAAGGGTAACGATAATCATAATGTAATAATTAGCAGCAAGATTTTTTTTTAAATTAACTACTGCTGACGTAGTAGGAATGGCTATGGCGGGTAGGTGGTGATCGTAGGAGCTGCAATAGCCACGGTAATATTGGGAATGGTGGAACAATATTTAATTAGAATACCAATAGGGTAATACCCCCGGTTTTAACTATACAGCCATACCAGCTGCACCTATTTCATCAATCTCCCGCCTCACTCATAAAAAGAAAATTAAATGTATAAACCTAACCTTACCCGCCCCCTAGCGTAGAAGGGAAGGTTTGTCTTATCTGTCTCAACCTATCCTCCCTTTCCACTTTAGAACCTCCAAATTAGGTAACCCCATACATAAGAGGACCAGCCTCGTAGTAATAGAATGAACTAGCATAGGATCTATCATGTCTTGCCTTCATCTGAGCTTTTGTCTTCTGCCGCCGCCTGTCGCCGTATAGGACCCCCCAGGGGAACCTAGGAGACGTTAAACCCGGAGAGAGGGAGAGAATTCTCTCCCTCCCTCTATAGAGAAACCAATCAACAAACCAACAAACCTACCAACCTACCAACCAATCATAATCCAACTAATCTATCTATCTATCTATCTATCTATCTATCTATCTATCTATCTATCTATCTATCTATCTATCTATCTATCTATCTATCTATCTATCTATCTATCTATCCATCTATCTATCTATCTATCCTTGGCGTGTCTTTGACCATTCAAACTCATTACGTGGACGTTGGTCTGGGACAGAAAGGCGAACTTTTAATGCGACCTTCGAGCTTCCTGGGTGCCTGTAAATACTATTGATTACTGTTTTTGTAAGCCTCTGTATTCACCAGGGAGAAAATAGTCACAGGCAGAATTTAATGGTTAGTCTTTGTATAATTATTTTCCTCATTTTTTGCCATTAAAAAAGCATACATGTGTTAAATTATTGATTTTTCAAAATATATTTCTTAGTGTAAGAAGCATGTTTTCAACATTTGGGCACAACTTTATAGTACTGTTTCAATAAGTGAGAAAAACTATTTTTACACTTCGAGTTATTTTACACTGAGGCTTAACTTTTCTAATAAATAACAATTCTATGTAGCTTTATAATTTTTAGGTCATGTTCCAAAACCCATAAAGATTCATATGAGCTTATTTCTCTCACTTTTTCTCGACCTGATTTGGCGTATGGCATTGTAAACTCAATCCTAAAGGTGAGTCTATTTATATTAGTAAATAATGAAAACTAGTGTCAGTTTAAAAATTTCCCCGGATCTAAATGAACGACGACATACCTAACATTGCCAAGCTTTTTTTAAACCTCCGAGACCTATTTTAATCTGAACAAAAATTCCCATATTTTTGTTGTTGTTGTTGTTGTTGTTGTTGTTGTTGTTGTTGATGGTGACTCGTTCATATTGTTGTTATTGCAGCTGCTGTTGTTGTGGTTGTTATTTTTGATGGCTCGTTATTGTTGTTGTTGCTGCGGCTGCTGTTGTTGTCGCAGTTCTTTTTGTTACCCAGTGTTATATAAAATCATTATGGGGCTAAATATTAAATTATTGTATACATAAACCATACATACCAATTGAACAAAAAAGTATGTAGTTTCATACACAAATGACCAGAGAATGGCAAACATGTTATATTGCTATATAATCATCTCCCAACCCCCCGAAATGATTGCTCTAAACGGTACAAAAGAAGACTTGAGCACTATTTTTTGGAAACTATTAACGCCAAAAGAAAACAACAGGCGTTCCAATCGATTGTTTAAACGCGATTTCCCGAACCATCATCTATCGAATCACGCTCTAAAGAGTACAAAATATATAATTGAATTATCATTTTACTTAGAAACCATTAAAGCCAACAGTAAGGTGCCCCATCAAACTGAAAGAATAGGAGTTCCAGTCGATTGTTTAAACGCGATTTTCGGAATCATCATCTATCGAATCACGTTCTAAAGAGTACAAAAGATATAATTGAATTATCATTTTACTTAGAAACCATTAAAGCCAGCAGTAAGGTACCCCATTAAACTGAAAGAATAGGAGTTCCAATCGATTGTTCAAACGCGATTTTCGGAATCATCATCTATCGAATCACGTTCTAATAATTGAATTATCATTTTACTTAGAAACCATTAGAGCCAACAGTAAGGTGCCCCATCAAACTGAAAGAATAGGAGTTCCAGTGGATTGTTTAAACGCGATTTTGGGAATCATCATCTATCGAATCAAGTTCTAAAGAGTACAAAAGATATAATTGAATAGTCGTTTTCGTACTTAAAAACCATTAAAGCCAGCAGTAAGGTACCCTATTAAACAGAAAGAATAGGAGTTCCAATCGATTGTTCAAACGCGATTTCCGGAATCATCATTCCTCGCATCACGTTTTTACACAAACTCCAAAATTATCTCAATCAGGCGCAACACTTAGATGAGCGAAATTATAAAAAAAAGAAACGCCTACGTCATGACATACTACACTGAGACAGCCATTGCAAGAGTCGTGATTATTTGAAACCATTGTTGCTCTGGCAACGAGCGCGGGAAAAAAATCTTTAGCATGCCTGTGGCTAAAGCGTCTCTATTGATACCCGAGCTTCTAATCTAGAACTCTAGCAGTGTAGAACCAGAGACTGCTATAGATCGTTTCTGGAAGAACTACAGAACTGTAGATCTATCTAGAGGAAACGACGCCTCGCCACTCGACACCCGTCCACGCCCTGTTTGCCTACACACACTCCTACCAATCTTACGGTAAAATAAGCTGTGGATATTTTATCATACAAATAGGGCAGTCGAACAACTATAGAGGCTTAAGGAACAGACAGAGCGAGACATAGGGACCCGAAAGGATGATAGTACGGTAACTGCAGGGAATACGGGGAAAATATATTAAAAGGGGCAGTCACACCTAGATCTAGATTAGCTTGAGAGCGCATTATGTTCATAATAAATTCGTTTACATTTTTTTCCTTTAAAAACAGCCCATTTGGCTGACTGGGTGCGTTGGCGGCTGGGCTGACAGCGTATCGACTTTGTCAGTGCCAAGTCTCGCCTGACATAGCACAAGCCTTGCGTTATATGTACCCCTTGTGGAAACGAAGGCGGTTGGTAAGGTTTTTGTTGCTTAGCGTTCAATTTCATCAATGTTTAGGCTAGGTCCCTATTGTTCCATTGGTAAGGGAATCTGCACCGGCGTCCAATCACAGCTCTTACCTAGGCTTCCGCAGCCTACGAGCCATCAGAAAATAATCCCCCATGCCGTAGGCATGACTGTGATTATGTCATCCGTTACGTAGTGTCGATCGTAAAGTCTTCACTCTGATGCCGGCAGCGCCACAGTGACAAACACGCGCGTCACGAAGGCAAACGTGCCTGGTACTTGGTGTACCTGGAATATTGGATGTGGAGGACAACCGTTTAGCTAGGCCACACTGAAACTCGCCGCTCAATCAAAGCGTTTGTGTTGATGCTAGATCTTTAATAATTATGTCGCTGGGTGGATGAGCTATTCCGAGCTAGTCAGTGCTGTCATTTGTACTCTATTTGACTTTGTGTGTTATTGATGAAATTCTACTCTGTTAAACTATTTAGAATTTTACTACGATGATTATGACAAGACAATGTGATCGTGATAGTTTTGTTTGCTTTGGTTGATACATTTTACCCGTATGTTACCCGTATTTTATGTTTAGGAAAGAACACAACTTTGTTTACATTAAGCCGATGTATAGTAGAAAACTGGCCATTTTTGCTCAATCGTATTAATATGACACACACTAAGGGATGTGATGCTATAATAGACTTGCCATAATACTAATGTCCATTTGTTCCTTGTAAAACAGATATAAATGTATTTATATTTTTATAAAGCAGATTCAAAGACAGTTACAGCAGGGATAAACATTGGATTTACGAATCAGAATGGAGCTTTCGCAATCACTTACGCGCTCAGGTAACGGAAGAGAAAGACCTAAAAGCCATGGTTGATCTTATTTGAATGAAAGCTTCTTTTCATTTGAATAAACACAACAGTCAAGGAATTTAAAACAAAAATTTTGAAGTGGCGAAAGCATTTTTAATTGTCAATAGTGCTTCTTCTAATGTTATAGGAGATTGGCTTCGTTTTCTTCTTTAAAGAAAAAGCTATTCTAAGCTGATTTGGTTACTTTGCATTGTATGTAAATTGTAAGCTCAGGGCGAGTCGGATAGTCAGACGTCAGTCTTGGGGCCCGTCCACAATATAACCTATATAGTGCTGGTGTTTGACGTTAAATCAACTCAACTCAACTCAACATAACGCGTGTCGGATAACATTAACAACAAACAGAACCTGCAGCCATGTTTACCTCGGACGACGCCCACTCTATGACGGAAAATATATACAAGGTAGGTTTAAGATAACATATAAATGTTAAATACAATTATAATAGAATGATAAAACAGAATGATAGACATCTTAAAAATTTGAAAAGAGTTGTTAGTATAATATAGACTTACATAATTAAACTGGATAGATGAAGAAAACGCCGAGTTTATTCTGAGAGAAAAAATGCTCACTCTAAGTCTAAAACGTGAAATTTCAAGAAGGCTTTAAGTGATAATGATACAAATAATTATAATTATTTTCCTTCATTTTCCTCTACCTTATTCTATGTAACTAAGCTTCACGATTGTAAAATCAATCGTAAACATGAGTCTTTTTCTAAATATTTGCCTGCATGATCGTACAATTGCTATTTGGGTTTGTTTTTGCTTCTTCTGGAAGCAAACGAAAATGTGTCAATTTCTAGACTACCTTGTATTGAACTAAACAATGGCACATCCGATATGAACGAACTCGTTTAATCCCCTGATACCACTAACAAAATTTGAAACTGAAAAATTTTCTTGTTGTTGCTGTTTGTTTCTATTGTTGTACCGTTTGTTGTTTGTATTGTTGTTGTTGCTGTTGTTGTTTTTGTTGTTGTTGTTGTTGATGACGATGATGGTGGTATTGCAATTTTTTTAATCAATTGTTGTGCAAAAGCACTTTGGTGCCAAATTTGTAGTTATTGATCATATTACACACGTACGAATTTTGAAAAGTCATTTTGTTTCATACAAAAAAGAGCAGAAAGAATGTCAAGCTGTATTATGAGCGAGACATTGCTCAATCTATCACGGAACTTGAAAATCTATTTCTAATAACAAGAAATATAAACAATATGCAATCATGTAAAACTCTTAGAATGGTTGTAAAAATATCAAAATGGTAAACCTTTGAAGAAAACTACAAAAAAACTACATAAATTATATATATATATATAATGCCCGGTGCCTGATGGAAAAGCATCATTTTGCCACATAAACTGACAATAACAACTATAACACACCCATCCTCCTGTAAAACTGCAATTTTGTATGAAACTCAATGGAGCATTAGTGGAAACCCTGCGCTGTGATGTTGGACATAGATGATGTGATTCGCCAATTAAAATTAGAAAACAAGGTCGTTAATATTAACAAAATATAATATGTACAACTTATTTATTTAATTCAATATCGAAAAAATACAGCCACACAATGAGACAATTAGAAACACACAAGCAAGTAGGGTTGTAGGCAGCATACAAATGGGAGAATGAGATACTTAACTTCTAAGATGGAGGGATTAAAAAACGAACTGGTTTGGTATTATATTCAAACTATTATATTGATTTTTATATTTATTGTCTGCCTATGTTTTTTATCAATCTATCTATTTATTAATCTATCTATCTATCTATCTATCTATCTATCTATCTATTTATCTATATATCTATCTATTTATCTATCTATCTATCTATCTATCTATCTATCTATCTATCTATCCGTATATCTATCTATTGAATGATCTATCTTGTCTAAGTATAATCTCTTTTTTCCAGTCTCTCTTTAATGTTAGAGGTGAGCATTTACAGTGCTTGGGCTTTGAGTGTAACTCGTTTTGCTACTGATGTTACTATGTAACGATTTCACTACCGCAGCTTCTCCTGCTACTGCCATGGATGCTGATACTGACAATTTCAGTACCGCGCCTTCTTCTGCTACTGCTGTGGATGCTGATACTGACAATTTCACTACCGCGCCTTCTTCTGCTACTGCTGTGGATGCTGATACTGACAATTTCACTACTGCAGCTTCTTCTACTACTGCTATTGATGCTGATACTGACAATTTCACTACCGCAGTTTCTCCTGCTACTGCTACTGATGGTAAATCGCTACCCCGACATGATAGTAGTCTGAAAATAGGTGTTGAAATCACAGCCATATCAAAGAAGCGATTGGTGTGACGACACCAGTCCCCGACTCTTGGTTTCAAAGAGTTCACCAGATT
>RQTK01000676.1:83839-101111 GCA_003991915.1 Elysia chlorotica | reverse complement strand
GCTCCAACATGCATGGATGACTGATGATCTGTCTAATGTGATGACAGTTTGACATAACAGCGTGGAAACCTGGCTAGGAAAACCCTGGTAACAATGGACAGAGATCAATACTCAGCTTCGTATCACGTCTGGTCATTAGATTTCGCCCAAACAAGATTTTAAAGGTGAGTGTTTAGGGTGTGTGGGCTTTGTATGTAACTCGCTCTGCTACTGATGCTACTACAATGTACTACCAATTTGACTACCGCAACTTCTTCTGCTACTGCTACTTTTTACTGCTGATACTACCAATTTCACTACTGCAACTTATTCTGCTACTAAAACCTTTTACTGTTGATACTACCAGTTTCACTACCACAACTTTTTCTTCTACTGCCGTTGCTGCTGATGATACTACCAATTTCACTACCGCAACTTCTTCTGCTACTGCTACTGCTACTTTTTAAGGCTGATACTATCAATTTCACTACTGCAACTTCTTCTTCTACTGCTACATCTTAGTGATAATACTACCAACTTCACTGTCCAAATTTCTTCTGCTACCGCAACTGATGATAAATTAGAAGTACCAATAAAGAAGTCTGCATATATAATTGCTATAACAAAGAAGCAATTGACAAAAAGATATCAAAACTTTTTCTGCTAGTACTGCCAATTTGGTCACAGTTATTTCTTCCGCTACGCTATTGCAAACTATGATACTAGAAGACTACTATTATAGTCGCAAATTAAAAAAATCTTAAAACAGTTGCCGTAACAAAGAAGCAACTGATGTAAAGACACAAGCTTGGCCCGCCTCGTTCAGTGTGTCTCTTTTGTGTGATCCCACATGCTGGGATGACAAATAAAAAAAAAAACACACCACACAACCAAAAACAAAGCAAAAACAATGATAACGTAATTTGGTCCATAATGAAAATGAACAAAATAAGTTGATAACTGACAGTAGATAATATTTTATGCTTAGAGAGAAAGAGAGGGAAAGAGAGAGAGAGAGAGAGAGAGAGAGAGAGAGAGAGAGAGAGAAAGAGAGAGAGAGAGAGAGAGCGACAGAGACAGACACACAGAGAGAGGGTGACAGGGATATAGGGACAGACAGGGACAGAAAGACAGATAGAGTCAGACAGTGAGAAAAAAAAGAGTCCGTCATACAGACATGCGGACGGATTGCTGGAGACAAAGAGAGGGAGGGAGAGAGACAGAGAGAGACAAAGACAGACACAGAGATAGACATTCAGACAGAGAGAGAGAGAGAGAGAGAGAGAGACACACACACACACACACAGATGGACATAGACAGAGACAGAGAGAACGATTGAGATCGAGGAACAGAAAAAGACCCCGATAACATTTTTTTACAAAAGAAATCTCGAATCGGATATAAAACAAACCCAAAATCCATAGTTTTGTGAAATGTTTTTATTTCACAACGAGATTACGCTATGGGTTTCAGCGCAAGTTTGCAATATACAACAGTTTGACAAGTTCTGGTAGTCTTCATTTAGGAAACAATGCAGAGGGACAGGACAACCTCAATGCTGAGCTCTTCATGCAAGGCGTGGTAGGTTTTTTTTTATTGCTTAGTGCGTGTGATGAAAACACATAGGCAGATGGATAATTCGAGAGAGAGAGAGAGAGAGAGAGAGAGAGAGAGAGAGAGAGAGATTCTGTGTGCGTGAGCGGAGAGAGAAAGTGTCTGTGTGTGGAGGGGGGGGGAAGGGGAGGGAGAAAGGGGGGGGGGGGGGAGGAGGAGTGGAACAGGATTGGGCAGAGGGTGGGGTATTAATGGGATATAATTGGATGTTGTATAGGTTTTCATATTCATGGAAGAGGAGAAGGGCAGGAAGTTAAGCAGGGGAGAATAAAAAGATCTGAAGAAAGCAACAAAGCTAAAATAAGCATCCATTAGAAGGAAACAAAGGTAACTTACAGATGAAGATTGTATCAAATGATTGCACAGAGAGAGAGAGAGAGAGAGAGAGAGAGAGAGAGAGAGAGAGAGTGATTCAAGAAAAGGCGAAAGGAAGAGATATATAGAGAGCGAGTGAAGTGGAGAGAGGGGAGAGAGGAATGGAGGAAAAGGACATAGAAAACAGGTAGAGTGAGAGAGAGAGAGAGAGAGAGAGAGAGAGAGAGAGAGAGAGATTAGATTGTTTGGGCGAAATCTAATGACGTGATACCAAGTATTGATCTCTGTCCATTGTTACCAGGGTTTTCCTAGCCAGGTTTCCACGCTTTTATGTCAAACTGTCATCACATTAGACAGATAATCAGCCATCCTTCCATGTGGGAGCCCCCCAAAAGGCACACATCGAACGCGAAACGCTAAATCTGGGCAACTCTTTGTTAGCCAAGAGTCGGGGACTGGTGTCTTCACATCAATCGCTTCTTTGTTATGGCTGTGGTTTCAACACCTATTTTCAGACTACTGTCATGTCGTAGTAGTGATTTACCATCAGTAGCAGTAGCAGAAGAAGGCGCGGTAGTGAAATTGTCAGTATCAGCATCAATATCAGTAGCAGAAGAAGCTGCGGTAGTGAAATCGGTACATAGTAACATCAGTAACAAAACGAGTTACACTCAAAGCCCACGCACTGTAAGTGCTCACCTCTAACATTAAAGAGAGACTGAAAAAAAAAGATTAAGACGTAGACAAGATAGATCATTCAATAGATAGATATATGGATAGATAGATAGATAGATAGATAGATAGATAGATAGATAGATAGATAGATAGATAGATAGATAAATAGATAGATAGATAGATAGATAGATAGATAGATAGATAGATAGATAGATAGATAGATAGATAGATAGATAGATAGATAGATAGATAGATAGATAGATAGATAGATAGATAGATAGATAGATAGATAGATAGATAGATCATACACATCGTTGTTGCTGGAAAGAAATCTCTTCTATAAGAAAATTATTGTGTTATAAAAAATATATATTACATTTACTTTTCTATAACGATGTCTCCCTTTTGCTCATGTTCATTTCTAATGTCACCTAGGAAATGTTTCCTTAAGTTTTCAAGTTTTCCCTTTCAATATTCAATACTTTATAAATATCTGTAGATTTTGCTCTACCAAAATTCATATAATTATATCTTAGATTAAAATTAAAGTAGAATCAGTTATAATAATATAACTATCTTGATTCACCCCTAAACTGTTGCAAATTTTCGACACCTCTTGGTCACGATTCAAAGAGTTTAGGCACGTTTAACACTTTTAACAATGCAACTGTTAGATCACACAGTCATTATCACAAACAATTTCGTCGATCAATAGCTGCTGTCGTTGAGTGATTTGAATCTGCGTACATTCAAACGACGCTTAGAAGTTTGTTTGTTATATTTAATATGACTACTAAATTAGTCTTATAAGACCCCCCCCCCCCCCCCCCCCTCTTCCCCTTTTTTCCCCCCCGCCTCTTCCGAAAACAAGATAAAACCAAATAACAAAAAACTACCAATGAAAACAGCAACAACATCCACAACAACAAACAAACAGCAAGAACAGTCGTCATTATGGCCTTAAAATGCATTTAACCATCTTAAAAAGCTATGAATGGAAAATAGTTTTACAACCAGTTTTACCGTGAATCACTCACAGACGGGCATGACATTGTGAAGGTAAAAGTGAGGCCTGTTCCGTGATACTTGTGTGAATAATTCATTGTTCTGGACAAACCTCATCACCAGGGCTATCGACTGGCTCGCGTTGTTTACTCTTCTAGTCTCGGTTAATGAAATCTGATGTAGTAGCTGGACTAATAGACTTCCCAGTTGTGCTGGTACATGTATTAGGATGGCGTAGGTGCTCTACATGCGCTCTATAGAAAGGCCTGTAGTAGTACTAAAAGCCTCAATGTGCCCGGCATGAGGGTGGTATGACTGGCTGGCTGCGGTGCAACTAGCCCCACAATCCATAGATTTAGGATGGTTCAGAAACTATTCATAAAAAGATGTCCCAATAGACTCAATAGCGCCAGTATTTCGATAGTGTGGGTGCTGTTTTAATAGCCGCATATGCAAGGCACCAAAAAAATTAACATAGGTATAGTGCAGCTCTAAGAATACAAAACGATACACTGACGTAAGCTTTCGACTCTTAAGTCTTCTTCAGACAATTAAACGGTGTATAGCCCCAGTATCATTAGTTTTAGAATGGTTCAGGTGCAATAAAGAAAGGGATGTGCTGATAACCCAATAGCACACTGGCTGTACTAATAGCCTCAATATCGCCTGTATTTACATATATGTTACATGAAGCAATAGCCTTAGTAGTGCCCATGTTAAGCTGATGAGGGTGTTCAGACATGGCTCTACTAACTTAATAGCGCCAGTAGTAGAATAGTGTGTGTGCTTTACAGAAAGGGCTGTACTAATAGCCTCAATAGCATACGTATTAAAATATTTAAGTGCTGCACAGAATGAACCAGACATGATAAAAATCGAACTCTTATATCCTGTGGAAATAACTGTACCAATAGCCTCAATAGCACCAGTATATAGAATGGTATGGGTGTTATACAGAAAGGACTGTACATATAGCCTTAATATATTGCCAGTATTATGATGATCGAGTGCTATACAGATTTAGAAAGGGTTGTATATATATAGCCTTAATAGTGCCAGTATAAGGACGGTATGAGTTCTCTACACACATGACTATACTCATGGCCTAATTATCTGGTGCATGTGTGTTGGTGTTAGACAGACAGAGCTTTCTGGTCTGCTAATCCAACCACGAAATCTTTTCTATTTGTTCCTGATTTCCATGCTACCATTCTTATTAAAAATGTTCAAACAAGTGAATATCTGAATAGTTTGATAGACTCAAAAGGTATAACTATTGAGCCCTAACTTAAAGATTTTTTGAAGGTATCATTTTGTTTTGTTTAGAGGATCTTTTGATGGTATCATTTTTTTTGTTTAGAGTCAATTCCCAAACCCTTTATGCCTTCGCATTGTCTTCTATACTGATAGAGTTGTTTAACTTTAAGCGGGCGATAAATAGCTCCATTTAAATCTTTGTTTTCAATTGTTTGTTGCATTAATAGAGCTAAGGACGGATTATACAGCCATATTCTTGACTAACAGAAACGCCAACGTCTTTGTAAAACATAAGATTCTCAAATGAGTTACGTTAACAAAAAGGATTTTGTAGGTTGGTTGTTGGTTAGTGTTTTAACGACCAATGTCAGCAACTAAGCTATATCGTGGAAGAGTTCCAAGACCAACGTCTGGTAATATTACATGCTGTCACACAGTACAAACAGTGCGTGGATCCCAGGACTCCAGTCTCAGCCTGTCTCATTATACAGAAACCAAATCAATCAGTAGAACACGAAATCCGTCAAACAAATTGTCTGATTGTGGTATTTTGGTCTATTAACCTAGGCACTAAAACATTGTGTTATTAATGTAAAAATATGTAAAGATGAATTGAAGATTACATAAGTCCTATTTTGCCTGAGACAATATCACACTTCAACGAAAATTGTTTTTGTGATTGTCAATTAGTGTTGTGTATGGAGTTGGTTTTAACGAGAAAACGCTATTTTAAGTTTTAAATCGAATTCATATAAGGTGTTTCGGTACATGTGTCCTGTCCACCCATTCCACCATTTCATCATTCCACCGTTACGAAAATAGCAATTTACAAAGAATTAACTAGATACACAGGAAACCTACTAACATCCACCATGAGAAGCAGTATGAAATATCTCTTGGAGGTCTTTTACATTGATATTATTGAGATTCACAAAGCTTGTACTGCTCTAGACATCAAGAGAACACTAACTTGCAACTTATTAAACTCATGCAATGCTCTATTGACAGCAGTGTTGATATGATCGCTTTAATAGTCTGTGTTAAGAAAGGAGAGATACAAATCTTTATTAAAGTATCATCCTAAAGCAAAACATTGCAAGTCTCGCGTGAAACTTATTTCAAGAGTATTCTGTGTATCTTAGAATAGAGGAAAGAGGTGGGTGAATTATCTCCACAACACAAGAAAAAATATTGATTTCTATGTTGTATATCGCTATAAATATAGCCTATTAATTATAGTGCTGACGTTGTACGTTAAACGAATTCAATGACACACAGGCGCAAATTAACAAAGAAAGTGTTTCAGCGTTCTTAAGCCTTCCATGTTAAAAAAATGTTGAGTTTTAAATCCCCTGCTTTTTTCTAATTTTATTTCAGAATTTGAAAAACGTTTGGTCAGTGGTCCGATTTTCAGAACCATAGTCTTTTGTATGCATATGATGCTGTATTGTTTGCAGATACTGTTGCACCAATGCATAGGAAAATGCGATTTTTAGAACAATATTGGGTCTTAAAGTAAACGTCGGGAAAAAGCAAAATGATGGTTTTTAGAAACGGGGATTATTTAAAACAATCAGAGAAATGGACATTTAATAACGATTGCTTAGACATTGCTAAATATCATAACTATCTCGGCCTTACTTTCCTATCTAGATTGTGTTGGTCTAAATGTGTTGGTATCCATGCCTGTAAATCTGTGCGCATTGTGTATCTCATTTACAGGATGATAAAAAAATGAACAATATGACCTTTTCAATAGCTGTTAAGAATTTTATATAAAAATAAAACCCATACTTTTGTACGGTTCAGACATTTGGGGGAATAAAACGCAAGACTGTATTGAGCATGCTCAGATAAGATAACTCAACTAAACTCGGGGGAATAAAACGCAAGACTGTAAAACTATAAAGCATGCTAAGATAAGATATTCCAAGTACTTATCGGACGAAGGTATAAACACTGAAAACTGTGTCGTGCTGTGAGTGTGTGGTCAATACGTGCTGTGGGTGGAAACAAAAGTTAGAGCAGTAAAATATTGGTGTAAGTTGTTGAGGCTTGCCCAGTTTCGATATCCAAGGAAGTGTAACAAGCAACAAAAAAGATATACAGGATAATAGTCGTTCAAAGTAATAAATGTAATAGGTGCTCCTCGGGAGATATTGACGATGAGTTTCATTACTTCTTTAAATGCCAAGCCTGAAATGAATTATAAACGTTTTTTACCCGTTTTCTGTATTGCATATCAATCAAATGTCAAATTATACCTCTTACTAAATACGTAATGTCCTCATAACATTTTAAATGTAATGACTTTTGTTAGAAAGACATGGTATACAAGAATTAATGGTTTTCAGGAATAGACATTCTTAAACTTTCTTAAACTTTCACTCTTTCAAATTCAAATTCAATTCTGCCATTTAAACTTGTTGATCTGAAAGTTTGTACATTAATTTAGAAAACCCTATCCAGAATCTACTGAATTTCCTTACTTTTTTAGTATGTTCACCCATAAAGTGTTAACGATAGAATATTTTTGTTGAAACTGTTGCACTGTTTTGTACTTTGGACCAATAAAGAATAAAATTTTCAACCCCAATTTTAGTACCAAAAAAACTAATGATAAATAGTAAGGAACATAAGGAACAGTTTTACAAAAAATCATACAGATGATTTTTACCCTTGCGTCTTTGATGATCCTTCAACTTCAAATGTAGTTAGTTTCAAGAGTTTTGATGTAGCCATTATATAAAAAAATATCTTTGCTGCTTAAAAGATATTTGGCTATTTCAATAAAGAACTTGTTTAGAACAAATCAGGCATAAATGTATTACCTGCATGTTTATATCTAAACAAGTATCATTCAATGTAATACTCAATGTAATCACTCCTTGTGACTAATCTCGGGGAAAAAAGAGGGATGATTTTGATAGTCAGGAAACGTGAATCGTAAAAACAAAACAAAACAAAAACACACCAACAAAACAATCAAACCCACACGTACACATAAAACAGAATATACTCAATATTTTTTAAAACAAACATCATTGTAATTATTTACAATAAACTACGCCATGTCACTGTTTTCCTTTTTCGAATAGGTATGGTATTCTTGATGGTGGCGTAATTCCCAGCACGCTTGTGGTCTCGCTCTAATGAGTGGGGAGAGGTGGGGGGGGGGGGCAAACAAAAAACAACATTATTTTGTGCTAAGCATGGTTGTAATCCAAACATTAGCTCCTTTCGATATATCACAATGGCAGTTGCTTCAGGTGGCGTCACAGTATTTGGTAAATCACGATTTGATATGGGCATATTTATCAATGTGTTTGTTTCATCTGTATTTATATCAAGGCGATCTTGACATTTACAATCGCCGGCTTTGTTTACAACGCACAAAATAAAATCAATATCGATTTGTACCACTTCCTCTTCATGTATCAGATCTTGCATACATCGGCATTTATGGCGTTTTGTTCCTCTCTGTTGTCAGTTCTTCTGATATGTTCATTGTTTGGAGATTCTTTGCTCTTTGTTTAGCTATTTAGGCTGTCTATATCTTCCTCTGTTTTTGGTACCCCAAATCTTTCCACATAATTATTTTGCTTTTCTATTCCATAAGCTCTGTTTATGTGTCAAACAACTGTAGTTGTTTTAAACCATTCCTTTTTTCTTTTATTGTTTTTGTTTAAAGAAAAATTCTTAAAACTAACGGAAAAAATGTTTTCATTTGGCCTGCAGATTGACGTAATTGTCTATGTAGCTACAAATCTCTCCACGTAAACCCATTGACAGATAAACTGTAGTGTGTTTTCTCTTCGTTTGGACACTCTTTTAATTTGCAATCTAATGCGTTTTCATTAAGTAATTATAATTGAGCGCAATCTTAAAATAGAAAGTGGGGAACTGAAAACACATAAAATGTGTTGTATTGATCGAAATTGATGAAATATTATTATTATGATTATGATAATGATAATGATGATGATGATGATGATGATGATGATGATGATGATGATGATGATGATGATGATGATGATGATGATGATGATGATTATGATGATGATGATGATGATGATGATGATGATGATTTAAGCTCTGTTTATGTGTCCAAAAACTGTATTCTTTTTTTAAATAAATTTTAGAAGCAATATTCTTGGTACCACTAAGAATGGAATAAATTTTCTTTTAGTGTTTTCTTAAAGACAATTTCTTTAAACTTATGATTATTTTCCCCTTCCGATCACATGGTACGAAACTTTTTTCCCTCTTGCTTATCGAATAGTTTTGAAAATGTTTCTATATAATCAGCTGAATATGGTTTGGTCATGTTAAAATGAAAAACGAACCAGATCCCATGGCAATTAGGAACACTTTTCTTGCACAGAAAGTAAACCATAAGCCCCAATTTAGTTCAGGTGTAATCAATATTTCTAAGAGTATTAAACTCTTCAAAAACTCCACTTGAGTGAATCATAAGTTGCAGCAGCTGTGGAAATTATGAAACCTTGTCACCCTAGGTGCATTAATGATTCTAAAACAACATATTTCATTTTATTTGATTCTAAGCGCATACTCACCACAGCGTTTTGTGACGTTTCCAATCGTTAGGAAAGTGCCTCCGTAAAGCCATACGATTGACATCCACATGTCATTTGTTATATGTATGTCATTTGTTATATGTACTAATTGGTCCAAAAATAGACACCTTGGGGTACACCTTTCTTTTCAATGGTGGTAGCGTTGTTGTTTTTTTCTTGTATTAAAATACATTTTGTAATTACCAAAGTCGACAAGGCTGATCGCATCCTACCGAAACAATCATATCGTCTCTTTTTAGTGTCTCGTTTGTGTTTTTGTTTATCATAGGTTTTGGAACTATATAATAATCTTCTATTTTTCTTTTATCTCTTTCCCACCATTTTACTTTTTTGTTCTTCATAGTTATTTTGGACTTGTGCGTGTAGCGGCAAATGACCAAAAATACTAAAACACGACTGAGAACTATCCGAAAACAATGTGTAATGTTTTAGCCAAGTATTAAAAGAACAACCAGTTTTGTTTTACTAAAGGAAAAATGGGCGACGATATGCGATACATTTTAAAGTTATTACGCCATCAGTGCAAACACGTCAGTACCTTTTGCAATGTTTATGGGCAACTTGACCTGAACAAAGTGGAATTCAAAAACACAAAAGTATGTTTTGCAATTTTTACAATCAAATTCACCAGAGCAAAGCAGCATTCAGTCAAATATGATAGAAGGAATATCCCTTTTTAAGTTTTAAAGTAAAACTTTTAAAGGATGTCATACGTTCCTGCATTTCCATAGGGGATTTGATAATATTCTGATGAAATAGTTACTGTACTAAACGAGATAACACAATTAAACTGGACTAAAGTAGCCTTTAGCAACAGGGCAAAGTTTCGCTTCATATTAGGAGTGTCATTTCATACAAAGTTAATTTGGTTGGATGAGGATCTTCTCTAGGATTTATTTATTTCATCCAGCAATAACGTCCACGGTCGAATAAGTACTGCCAAATAGTGCGGTGTATTTCTCCACGTAGCTGTCTGTCATTTGGCGATCTTGTTTTGGTCTCAATGAATTGGGTTATACTTAAACTTCTATGTTTTCAAAAAGACATTATAATGACTTTATTTTCATTCTGGGTATTGCAGAACCTGGCGACAAAGTTCAACCCTCAGGCCAAACTGATGCTTGCAAATGGTAAAGCGTACCACAAAGCTCTCTTAGGTAGGTTTGTTTGTTTGTTTAATGTTTAGCATCCAACGACAGCAATATATAGGCCTTATTGTGGATAGGTCTCTTGATACATGTATAGTCGTTCTGGTTTATTTATTATTCCTTTGAAAGTGGGAACACCAAGAGGACACGATTAATATA
The DNA here is from genome assembly GCA_003991915.1 of Elysia chlorotica. Classification (NCBI taxonomy): domain Eukaryota; kingdom Metazoa; phylum Mollusca; class Gastropoda; family Plakobranchidae; genus Elysia; species Elysia chlorotica. Next base: position 90,360 of record RQTK01000676.1, on the reverse strand, counting down.
TTTTTTGTTTGGTTTGGACAAAATAGACTCTAAAACATCTGTTGAAGTGGGGGTATATTTTTCACTAGGTTTGATTTTTTTAGCTTGTGATTTCAATACCTATAGTATGATTGAAACATCATATGTATTGTTATTTATTGTTCCCGTAGTTGTTGTTTTTTAGACTAATATGTTGTGTATATCATTATTTAATGTTCGTTGCAGCCAGTTCTTTCGCTACCAGATTCTCATATAGATTTAATATGAAGAATATACTTTTACTAAAATTAGTATACCTTTTTACAGTTATATTAATTCATGCTATTTTAGTTATCAATTACGTAAACTGAGACTGAGTTTGGATAAAAAAAACTTTTTCTTGAATTACAACGAAACTGGGTTTGTGATTAGGCAAGATGATATTCTTGTTTAGATTGGCTAAATAATTTTTTATAATTACCATAAATTACACGTGAAATAATATTTCTCACTAAGAGCAACTTTCTTCATGTTTTTCATTAGTGATTGAAATAAACCTTATTAAGTATTATCTTTTTCCTTCCTACAGTTTTTGAAGTTAGCTTATATTTTTTGTGTATAATAAAAAAAGATGTTTGTTGTTGTATTTACAGCCACATCATCCGCTGCCAGGTCGTATATAGAGTCTCTGGGCCGACTGGGGCATGAATGCAGAACCAATGGACGTGGTGGTACTGAGGAGCTGGGTGAGGCAATCAGCCAATCACTGGTGGTCGAGGCTTTCTAAAAATAACACGCAGTCACCAAAAACAAACAAATAATTTATTTGCATTTAAAAGAAAGTCATCTCTGTTAACAAAGTATTAAGCCCATGGAAGATATTTTTCATTGTTGTGCGAGTAGAGTAGGTTTGTAAGAAGGCTGTACAAAAAATAATACTCTCTGGGTATCATTATGTCGCAAGTGTGATAACATTTTAAAAGACCGCTATGCACAAATAATGTCCACTTAAGTCAATTCGTTCGCTTTGGCTTAATTTACGCAGGGCTCGTAGGCCCCCACTTTTTTTGGTAGGTGTCAGTATAGTATGACTGGCTGAGACAGGAGTCATGGCATCCCCGCCCTGTTTCGCGTGTGGCATCACTCAAAACTGTCAGACGTCCGTCTTGGGGTCCGTTCACAATATAGCCTATATAGTGCTGATGTCGGACGTTAAACCAATTCAACAACATTTCCTCTATGGGGCAGCACTCAAAATTGTCAGACGTCCGTCTCGGGGTCCGTTCACAGTATAGCCTCTATAGTGTTGATGTTTGACGTCAAATCAACTCAACAACAATTCCTCTATGGGGCAGCACTCAAAATTGTCAGACGCCCGTCTTGGGGTCCGTCTACAATATAGCCTATATAGTGCAGCTGATGTTGGACGTTAAACCAACTCAACAACAATTTCTCTATGGGGCAGCACTCAAAACTGTCAGACGTCCGTCTTGGGGTCCGTCCACAATATAGCCTATATAGTGCAGCTGATGTTTGACGTTAAACCAACTCAATAACAATTTCTCTATGGGGCAGCACTCAAAATTGCCAGACGTCCGTATTGGGGCCCGTCCACAATATAGCCTATATAGTGCGGATGTGGACGTTAAACCAACTCAACAACAATTCCTCTATGGGGCAGCGCTTACAATTGTGTGGGGGCGGAGGCTTAAAAAAAATAACAGACAGAATCACCGAAATAAACAAATAGTTGCATTTAGAACCAAAGTTAGATCTAGTTAGATAATGATAATTAAAATATTAGGCACACTTGACACAGTTTACATTTTTAGTCTAGTAGGCTGGTAGGCTAAACAATACTCTAAGCGTCATTCTGTCTTAACTATGAAAAAAAATAATTAAAAAAAAATAGATCAATGAAGCTTCTTTCATCTTAATCAATTCGGTGGCTTTGACTGTTATTTTGGGAAGCCTCGCTTTAAAACAGATTATAATAATTATGGTACTGACGTTGGATGCTTAGCAACACGCTCAAAATTCAATTTCTGTTTGTCAGTCCCACGATCTCCATATAACGCGAGTACGCATTTTACAAAACTAGGTCAGTGATCGCTATTGGACCTAATGAGATAGTACGTGAGTTGCCGAGAAAACGTCACTTGATGCCTGAGTCTTCGAGATAGCGGTCGCCTTTCCGACCCCTTCTCCCACATTTAACATAATTTACGCCAATGCTTTAAGTGTTAATTAGTTTAGTTAATCGACTTTTCATCTGTTTTTATTTTATTTTATTTTTTTACAACAAAGGACGAACGTTTTGGAAAGAGTGCGTAATTTTTTAAGTGTTTCCGTTTGATTTTTAAAAGCATCTGTGGTTTTCATAAGTATTTTAACTTAAACAAACTTACCGCTGATCGAAATCAATAAATTATGAAAATTATTCTTTACTAAATGTGTATCTTTTTACGTATCTGAGAAAAAAATCAAGTTTAAATCATCTGTAAATGAATGACAACTGGCTAGCATACCAAGTAGTAAAACATTCATTAGTTTATTTCAAAGAGGATGAAGAAATATTAGAACAGTGCTGGGCGTTAGAACCAAACCAGATACATAATATATTCAAAATTAACATAATTGTCATCTCTTTTGTTTTTACGCAGTATATATAGATAGAATTACGAAATATACGCCAATATGGTTTTTGATAAATACAATTATGAAACACAGTATGTATAGCTATAGATTTAATCATTATATTCACAGGCAGTATTTATAGATACAATAATGAAACACACACACACACACACACACAGACGCAATATGTATAGATTCAAGCATGAATCACACACACACATAAAATGTACATATTCAATCATGAAACATACAGACATACACGCAGTATTTTTAGATACAATAATCGCACCCACATAACCGCATTAAGTATAGAGACAATCATGAAACACACACAGACACGGTTATGGATAAATACGATTATGAAACAAACAAACACACACACACACAGACATATTAAACAATCATGCAACAGGGTTACACAAAAGCAGTGAGTATAGATACAATAGTGAAACACAGACACAAATGTAGCATGTGTAGATACAACTATAAAACACACACACACACACTCTAATAGTATATACCCAATTCTGAAACACCCACAGTATGTATAGATAAAATCAAAAAAAATTACCACCAGCGTTTGTTATCTCTCTCTCTCTTTCTCTCTCTCTCTCTCTCTCTCTCTCTCTCTCTCTCTCTCTCTCTCTCTCTCTCTCTCTCTCTCTCTCTCTCTCTCTCTCTCTCTCTCTCTCTCTCTCTCCGAAAACAAGCAGGTCTATTGATCCCCCATTTAACTGGAGACCCAGCAATTTCGAAAAACGTCACAAAAAAAAGTAATTCTCTTCACTAAAAATCGACCCCGCGCGTGATGCTTCGCTAGCTTGAAACATGTACAATTCGAATCAATACTTTTTATACACGTGACTCAGGTGTTACGTAATACCCGTGTTAAATGTTAAAGTGATCACCCCCCACCCCCTGGACATGTCAGTCACGCCTGAGACAAACATATGGTTGGGCGTCATGGGAAGGTTGCTGCTGTTGTTGTTATTGTTGAGTTGGTTTAACGTCCAACATCAGCATTATATACGCTATATTGTAGACGGGCCCCAAGACTGACGTCTGACAATTTTATGTGCTGCCACACACGAGACAGGGCGGGGATACCATGACTCCTGTCTCAGCCAGTCACATTAAACTGACACCGACCCAACCAGTAGGGAGCGAAATCGCCAGGGCTCGAACCCAGACTTTTTGCGTCGGAAGCCGATGTTCTACCCCAGGGCCACCGCGCCCCCTGTCTTGGGAAGGTATCACGATGAATTTTGGCGCTTTCTTACGAGGCAAATTGCAGCTAGCTGGACAATTCCGGGAAATACACAATTACTAATTCAGGATATAGCTTATAAACTTTTTTATAATGCAACACGTTCTGTGGTCCGAGAGCTCTCTTCATGTAGATTCCTTCCTATGCCGCGTTCGGTCCCAAGACTTATCAAGTCTGACAATTGTACGTTCTGCCAGTGCTCCTGTGTCAGCCGGTTACATTATACTGATACAAACACAACCAGTCGGAGATGAAATCCTGCATAGGATACATTATTTTATCCAAACGTGGGATAAGGCTAGATAACTCCCGATTACAAGCCCAATGCTCTATCTCCTAAGCTCCCTCACTCCTCAATTGCAGCGCTATTTGCCGCTTGTGACAAAATATGGTTTGTTTACTTGTTTGCTTGTTGCTTAGCGCATAACGCTAGCACTATTATTGTGGATGGGCCCCAAGACCAGCGTCTCACAATTTTATGTGCTGCCACAGAAACAGTGCGGGGATAACTCCTGTCTCAGCCAGTCACATTAAACCGACACAGACCCAACCAGTAATGGACAGTATTGAAAAAAAAATTTTTTGCCGTGGGTTCCGAACCATAGAATACCGATTGGAAAATCAACGCTCTACCTCTTGTGCCAGTTCTCCCCCAGGCTAAATCAGGTGTTGCGGACTGTTATCCTTGACTGAAAATTTATAATGCTGTGTGTTATGTATGCACGCTTTTATGTGTCTTTCTCTGGTTTTCTTTCAGGCCAAGCGATTTTTCGCATAGCTGAGGTCTACAAAGAGATTCAAATGAAATTTGAAGACTGTGTGAGTTAACATTCCACTACTTTGATGGATTTATTTCTTTATCTTAAATCGTGCAATGTTTTGACCAATAAACATTGTCAGTCTGCACGGGGGCAGCAATTTCTGTGTGATGACGTTAATGCGCTTTAAAACATCAACTATTTCATATCCTTAAGGTGGCCAAAATTTGCATTCTTTAATCATTGCTTCTTCAAAATCCACAATGTTATAAGCATTATCGTCGTCAAAATATCTGTACTAATTATGCCTCATTTTGACATAACTTAGCTTTCTACATCTTTCACTTGTATATTTCCCACCAAGACTCTACATCTTCTCATTTCTACTGTTTTTCATTTTTATAATCTTCATTGTCGTATATGGCTTTTGTGGCCAGATGGTCATCATCTCCAAAATCTAAAATAACTCAGGTTGTAAAACAAACAAAAAAACGACATACTTCAGTTTTGAATTTGTACGATGTATCACCACCACCACTATCAGCCCGTATTCACTCAATCCTCACCTAAACAAAGACATTGTTACAGTGTACCTACTATTTTGAAATCGCTATTGGAATCTTTGTACAATTATCATCTCTTAAACTAAACTTTGGCTTCATCATTAAGATTCATTCCTTGTTTCTAACTGGTGCATATCACTGCATGCCGGCCACGTTATCAAGAATTAAATTACTTTTGTTATTTAAGAAGCCAAATAAATTTAAATTCAAAACAAATATAAAGCTTCCTTTTAGTAGTTTTTGTTTCATCGATTGTCATATCAGTTGATTTCGAGACACTGATTGATGGTTTCTCGTTTAAGTACAAGAGTAAGACGCGTGTAGAAGTATATGCTAGCGTACATGACTCACTTAAGAAAAGTTACAGCTACAGGAGTATTATAATTGTGTGCCCAATCTTTGTTTTCCAGACAAAGGCATTGTTCGCAGAGATAATTCTTCCCTTGGAGCAGAAGTTGGACAACGAGTTTAAGAATGCTGGGGTAAGACAGAAGAGGACGTGTCTGTAACCACTTGTTTGTTTGTTTTTTTGTTTTTTGTTGTTGTTGTTGTTATTGTTTTTTTGTTTTGTTTCTATTTTTTGGATTTTTTTATCCTTATAGAAGAACGCTGAATTGATCACCTGTACATTAAGTTTTGTCGCCATTCCTTTTGGCTTTTTTAAGAAGTGATTTATTTCCATAATATGCTTACTGACAAGTTTCATAGCCGAAAAAACAACCGAAAGTGTCTCAAGAGTAACGGGCACAGGATTAAATCTTCTCAGTAGAGTCAGAACACAACAAGTTTGTTGGTTATGCCATCATTAATTTCATCATGCGCAGATATAATTAACTTATAATAACCCTTTATAACAACTGGCAAAATGAACAGAACAGGGAGATAAGTAAGCCAGAAAAGGATCTGGGACGAGCCAGGACGATGGATTGATGGAAGCAAAGGGGTTAACTTGGTTCAGTGATTGTGAAATGCGAGGACAGAGATGTAGAATAACGTGATCACACACGCAAACTGTCCTGGTATTATTTCGATTTAATTAATTTCATTCAAGTGATGTCAGTCGCAAATCGCTACGCTGCATTCTTATACTACTAGCATTTGATTTTCTTTCCCTTTCTATATCGTAATAATTTCTCTTTAGGAAGGTTGATAGGGTTTATTTGTTGCATATTTGTTGCATAATCCTTTCAATGTTGATTGAAACTCCAAAACAGTATGTCCAGGTAATCAAAGATGTATATCACTATTTATATCTGGTTGTGCTACCTTTATTTCTTTTTGTCTAAATGTTAATTCTTTGTTGTTCTGAAGATATGAAGGCAGTCTATTAATTTAAAT
>RQTK01000676.1:68526-83643 GCA_003991915.1 Elysia chlorotica | reverse complement strand
TTCTTTACATCCGCCGAGAAAAGGGCAACAGGAGAAGGATAGATATCAGGTATTAGGCTTTCTCTTTCTTCTTCTCTGTCTCTGTCTCTCTCTGTCTCTGTCTCTCTCTGTCTCTCTCTCTCTGTCTCTGTCTCTCTCTGTCTCTCTCTCTCTCTCTCTTCGTCTGTCTCTCTCTTTGTCTCTCTTTATTATTCTTATCTCGCCCACACTTTTTCTACCATTTCACAAACAATAAACTCCTGGTTAAAATATTGTATTTCTACAGGCAGAGCAGCGCAAATACCACCAGGGTCACAAAGAATTCTCTGGGCCTCACGGCAAGGCAGTGACCGCTCTGGAAAAGTTCCGCAAGAAAAACCAATCTAAGGGGATGTATGACGAGGAGAAAGAGGCGCCGGTATGTGTTCTCTCTAGAGGGAGGGAGAGAATTATCTCCCTCTTACCGGGTTTAACGTGTCCTAGGTTCCCCTGGGAAATCCTATACACCGGTAACCACATTAAGGAGTATATTTATTAAGCCGTGCCATTCTGAGCTGTACCATATTAGGGTGCGACATATTAAGCTTTGCCATAATCAGATATTTCATATTAAGCGGTGTCACATTAAACTGTGTCATTTATTAGGCTATGACACATTCAATTGTGTCATATTAGGCTTTGTCATATTAAATGCCATATTAAGCTGTGTCATATGAGGCTTTATTATATTAAGCTACGTCATATTAAGCTTTGTCATATTAATCTATGCCATATTAAGCTTTGTCATTTTAAGCTGGGTCATTCAAGATTCGTCATATTAAGCTATATCATATTAAGCTTCGTCCTATTAAGCTATGGCATATTGCGATGTCATATTAAGCTATGCCATATTAAGCTGTGCCATATCAGGCGTTGTCATATTAAGCTATGTCATGTTAGGCTTTGATTAAAAAACGTTTGTCGTATAAAGCGATATCATATTAAGCTCCGCCCTGTTAAGCTTAAGTCTCCTCATTGCAATAGAACCAAACTTAATTTTTTTTTTCGTACAAAGACAGGGAGGGAGGCCTACCTGAGATTCGAAGTACTTGAAATTTCTGTTTAGCAGTCAGAAACACTTCTGATTATTCACCTTTATTCACCCTTTTTAAACCCTTCTTTATATATTGTCTCTAGCACTAATGGTTACTACCTTTTCAATTATCTCATCTAAACAGAATTTGAAGAATCACATTACAATAACTCACGCATTAAGACTACTTTGTACATAACCGATTTTGCCAAACAATTAAAAAAAAATTAAATGTTATTAAATCCAAGGGTTTTTTGTACAGTTGCCGACTTTCGATATTCCCATAATCAAGGTTACAAATTAAATTTAATAATTTTGGGGTGTTATTTAACTATTTAAAAATATCATGTGGTTGATCACTATCTAAATTGTTTGTAAATCTCAAACTCACTTTAATGTTGCTTGCAGTATGCAAAGGCAGTGATGAAATATCAAGAAAAGTTGGATGAATTCAGGTTACAAGGTCTGAAACTGGTAAGTTTTGGTTTGCTCTCACCTATTTCACAAAAGATATTCTTTTTCTTTCAATATACTACATCAGTATGAAAAATAAATTAAGTACTTTCTTTCAATATACTACATCAGTATGAAAAATAAATTAAGTACTGAACATTTTAAATGTGTAACAATTCACTGTCACTGCTACATCAAAAACGAAAGTGATAAAACAATTTTATTTTGTTTCTGAAGTCAAAGAAATATTTTCTACCTACCTACCTACCTATCTAACTACCTAAAAATGTACATACTTACCTACTAACCTACCTAACTACATACCCACCCACCTACCTACTATCTCTTATCATTCTCTATCTTCCTCTTTCTCACCCCTTTTCTCTCCTCTTTTCCTTCTCTCTTTCCCCTTATCTGGTTTACTTGCTCTCTGACTTTCTTTGTATGGTTCTAAGCGGAGAGTTTTATTTTTTTCTGCTTTCTCAATTTGTTTTCAGACAATTGTATCACCTATACCCTCTTTCCTTCTATTTGTGTGTGTGATATTGTGGAGTTCTCTCTCTGTCTCTCTCTTTTTCTCTCCCTCTCTCTCTCTCTTTCTATTTTCCACTCTCTCCTTTTATTCATTTCTTTGACCTCGCCTCTCTCTTTCTCTCATTCCACCTGTTTGTAAGAAATGGATAAAAACCTCCCCGCCTAAAGTTTTATTAATTGCTCGAATCATTCAAACAAAATTATAATATAATTATTGTTATTGTGTATTATTTTCATAATCATCCACTTACATCCGTTTCATCCGTTTTAAAAAATAATTTGTCTGTTTGTATTTGTTTGTTTTGCTTTTGTTTTTCGGTCTGGTGGTTCATTAATTTTCTTCGCATGTCTTTCTTTACTTTTATCTAACTACCTGTAAGTCTATCTGCCTACTGACTGAAAGTGTGTCTTATAATTTTTTGTTGCTTCAACTGTCTATCGGCTTTTTTCTATGTATGTTTTTTTCTCTTTCTCTTTCCCTCTGACTCATTCTCCTATCTAACTATCATATCTATCTATCTATCTATCTATCCTATCTTTTAACCCACTCATCGCCATGTATTTGTTTCTCTCTCTCTCTCTCTCTCTCTCTCTCTCTCTCTCTCTCTCTCTCTCTCTCTCTCTCTCTCTCTCTCTCTCTTTCTACCTACTACACTTACTTACCTAGCTATCTCAGTCACCCTGCTTGAAGTGGTTTGATGTGTCATAATCATGCTCAAAGAAAGAAATAATTCTCTATGTGTGTAAATATATCACTGTTTTTTGTGTTTTTTTTTTTAAATATTTGTTAATCTGCATAATTATACTTGAAAAGTATAATTGTTTTAATTTAAAACAGGCAATGTTGGAGGAGCGCAAGTGCTACTGTTTCGTTCTATCACATTTGACTGCAGTAGCAACAGTACAGCTCCATTATCACGACAGGGTGAGTCGGATGTCCTGAAGGCTGCATTTTATGTATGACTTGTAATTCGGACGAACAGTCGTATAATATCTAATTGAACAGAGTTGAGAAGAATACATTTTTGTAATATAGAAAAGGGAGAAAGACAGAGAGAGAGAGAGAGAGAGAGAGAGAGAGAGAGAGAGAGAGAGAGAGAGAGAGAGAGAGAGAGAGAGAGAGAGAGAGAGAGAGAGAGAGAGAGAGAGAGAGAGAGAGAGAGACAGACAGACAGACAGACAGACAGAAGAGAAAGACAGAGAAAGAGAGAGAAGGAGGAGGGGACAGGGAGACAGACAGACAGAAGACAGGCGGACCTCAGAGACAAACAGACTGCAGACAAACAGAGAGAATTACCATTATTTCTAAGCAGACCAAGAAGATATTTAAGATAAAAGGCAGACGAAAACACCGATATAATTTAAAACTAGATGAAACAAAAGACAAAAACAAATGAATTAATAGGTTAATAGAAAGAACGATAATTCAACCAAAAAAATTAAGGAGGTAAGTGACATGAGGTTAAAGTAGGTAAATTGATTGACTGATTAGCTTTTACTTATAGATCAATGAAAAAAAGAAACGGATAACCCTGTAAATAAGTACTTTGGTGAAAGATAGTATGACCTTGTCAGGTACCAACCACCACATCCATAAATTCGTCTTCTAAGGTATATAATATCTTATCTTATTTATAAAGAGTATAAATGTTTAGTGTTTTACAAATGGGACAGGACATTATACAACTAACGCTGTAACTATTTCATCAATCTTCCGCCTTAGTCCAAAAAAGAAAATTAAATGTATAAACCTAACCTTACCCGTCTCCCTAGTGTAGAAAGGAAGGTTTATCTTATCTGTCTTAACCTATCCTCCATCTCCACTTCAGAACCTCCAAATTAGGTAACCCCATATATAAAAGGGCCAGCCTCGTAGTAATAGAATGAACTAGCACAGGATCTATCGTGTCTTGCCTTCATCCTGAGCTTTTGTCTTCTGTCAACGCCGCCTGTCGCTCTATAGGATCGTCCAGGGGAACCTAGGAGACGTTAAACCCGGGGAGAGGGAGAGAATTCTCTCCCTCCCTCTATAGAGAAAGAACAACTAACGCTGATTATTCTCACCAGGGTCTGGACTGTTTGACAGATGACCTTGCTACATGGAGGCAGCTCTCGTCCCAGGCTCATGTACTACCCAGGTCTGCTGACGCCTATCTCAGGATATCGGTACGGTTAATTTTTGTGACGCCTATCTCAGAATATCGGTACGGTTAATTTGATACGCCTATCTCAGGATATCGGTACGGTTAATTTTTGTGACGCCTATCTCAGGATATCGGTACGGTTCTTTTTTGTGACGCCAACTCAGAATATCAGTACGGTTAATTTTTGTGACGCCTATCTCAGAATATTAGTACGATTCAGCTCTTACACGCTTGCCTACGTTTTCAGGCGCCTATCTCAGGATTTTGGTAAAGTCAAACTTTCAGATACCTAACTATGATAACTGTGAAGAATAGCTTGTAGGGTGCATATCTCAGGGTATCAGTAAGGTTAGACCTACCTTAGTATATCAGTAGAGTTAAGCTTTGAGACGCCTATCTCAGGATATTGGTATGGTTAAGCTTTGAGGCGCCTATCTCAGGATATGCTACGGTTAAGGTAGACGCCTTCTCAGAATTGGTAGGTTAATTTGAGACGCCTATCTCAGGATATTGGTACGGTTAAGCGTTCGGACGCCTATCTCAGGATATTGCTACGGTTAAGCTTTCAAACGCCTATCTCAGACGCCTATCTCAGGATATCGGTACGGTTAATTTTTGTGGCGCCTATCTCAGAGCATTGGTACGGTTCGGTTCTTAGACGCTTGCCTTAGGATGTTGGTAAAGTTAAGTTTTCAAGCGCCTATCTTAGGATTTTGGTAAAGTCAAACTTTCATATATCTAACTATGAGCTTTGAGGCGCCTATCTCAGGATATTAGTAAAGTTAAGCTTTGAGGCGCCTATCTCAGGATATTGGTACGGTTAAGCTTTGAGGCGCCTATCTCAGGATATTGGTAAAGTTAAGTTTTCAGGCGCCTATCTTAGGATTTTGGTAAAGTCAAACTTTCAGATACCTAACTATGATAAATGTGAAGAATAGCTTGTAAGGCGCATATCTGAGGGTATCAATAAGGTTAGGGCTACCTTAGAGTTAAGCTTTGCGACACCTATCTCGGGATATCGGTAGAGTTCAGTTTTTAGGCGCCTATCTCAGAATATTGGTACGATTAAGCGTTCAGACGCCTATCTCAGTATATTGGTACGGTTAAGCTTTGAGACGCCTATCTCAGGATATTGGTACGGTTAAGCTTTGAGGCGCCTATCTCAGGATATTGGTACGGTTAAGCTTTGAGGCGCCTATCTCAGGATATTGGTACGGTTAAGCTTTGAGACGCCTATCTCAGGATATTGGTACGGTTAAGCTTTGAGACGCCTATCTCAGGATATTAGTAAAGTTAAGCTTTGAGGCGCCTATCTCAGGATATTGGTACGGTTAAGCTTTGAGGCGCCTATCTCAGGATATTGGTACGGTTACGCTTTCAGACGCCTATCTCAGGATATAAGCATGGGCAATTCTTGAAATTTCGTGACGCCTATCTCAAGGTAACTTTCAGATACTTATCTCAGGATATCGGTAAAGTTTAGCTTTCAAAGGTCTATTTTAGTATTTTGATAGGTTTGATTCTTGTGACGCCTATCTCAGGATATTGGTAAGTTCAAGTTTTCAGATGCCCACTTCTGGATATCAGTGAGGTTAATTATTGAGACGCCTATCTCAGGATATTCGTAATGTTAAACTTTCAGGGTCCTATCTCAGGAAATCGGTAAAGTTAGGTTTTCAGACGTCTGCCTTAGGATATCAATAAGATTAAGCGTTCAGGTGCCTATCTAAAGGTATTGAAAAAGTTCAACTTTCTGAAGCCTATCTCAAGATAGCGATAAGGATAAACTTTCAAATGCCTATCTCAGGGTTTGGGTGATGTCTAATTTTTCAGACGCAAATTTTAAGATAATTCGTACAGTTAAGAGATGAGGCGCCATGGTAAGGACGTCGGTACGGTTAATCTTTCAGACTCCTTTCGCAGAATATTAGTACTGTTTACATTTCAGACGCCTGTCTGAGGATGTTAGTAAGGTCAAACTCTCAGGATATCGCTAACGTTAATTATTTTTCAGAAGCCTATCTTAAGATAGCGGTATCAGTGATGCCAAGTTTCCAGACGCAAATGTTAAAATATTCGTACAGTTAAGTGTTTAGGTGCCCAGGTAAGGATGTCGGTAAGGTTACACTTTCAGACGCCTGTCTGAGAATATTTTTAGTAATGTCGAAATTTCAGACGCCTGTATGAGAGTATTAGTAAAGTCAAACTCTCAGGATATCGCTACGGTTAATTATTATAACGACAATTGTTAGGAAATCGGGAAGCTTTAGCTCTACGAAACACATCCCGGGATATGGGTAAGGTTTATTTTTATTACGCCTATCTCAGGATATATCTTTTCTCTTCCTATCTACCTGTATTTTATTTGTTTGTTTAAATGACTGGATTTTTCTTACCTGAAACTAAACCCCGGCTATATGAATGGATGCAGGGCCATAGTTAGCAGGCTTTCATAACCTGGCTCTATTTGACTGTATGTTTGTTTTTAAAAAAAAACTTCAATTGATCACTTACCCTACCTAGGCGTTTGCTGTTTAGATGTTTGAGTTATATTTTCATTTTACGAACCAGAACCCTGTCCACATGAACGGAGGCGGAGCCATAGCCAGCAGTGGAGGGTTGGGCATGGGCTACAGCTACAACGGCGCCGAGCAGGGCATCAACCATAGGAGTCCCTACAGGCAGATCCCCGCCAAGGGGGACTACCATCCGGGCAGGCCGCCATCAGAGTACTCGGAACCCTCGCAGTCTCCACGGTGTAGGTTTGGTGATGTAGAAACAATCGCGAGTTGAGTTGAGTTGAGTTGAGTTGGTTTGACGTACAACATCAGCACTATATAGGCTATATTGTGAACGGGTCCCAAGAATGACGTTTGACAATTTTATGTGCTGCCACACACGAGACAGGGCGGATATGCTATGACTCCTGTCTCAGTTGGTCACATTAAAGTGATACCGACCCAACCAGTAGGGAGTGAAATCACCAAGGCTCGAACTCGGTCCTTTTGCGTCTAAAGCCGATGTTCTATCCCATGACCACATTGCCAATTGCAAACCTAGGGGCTTTAAGAACAACGTCGCGGTAGTTTACGACTTGACGTAAGCCTTCTTATTCGCATATGCTCTCAATGAGCTGCAAGCTACGGCGACGTTGTAATTACGATCCCTAGACCTTAATTTGCTCTTGACTTACAGATAAATAGAAGTCATTTACATTTATTTGCCTTGTAGCTCTGGTCATCATTCCGAAAAGAAGAAGCAAGTGCAAACCTAAATGTAGCTCAATACGCTGTAGCTTTGGTCATCTTTGAGAAGACTAATGAGCAATTATATGTTATTTCAAACTTCAATCTAGATCTAGCTCATGACTTACGGTGTTTGGAGGGAGGGGGTTGCATTGGGGCAGAACATTGGCTTCCGACGCAGAAGGTCCGTAGTTCGAGCCACGCTCTGGCGACTTCGTACCTTATCAATTCGATCGGCGTTAGTATAATGTGACTGGCTGAAACAGAATACCGGAACCACAGGGTTATACAAGCTTAGACCCTTGACTAAGGGTAGTTTGTACTATTTTAATGTGTCCGTAGTAGGTGTTTTAATTTAAGAGCACCATTATACTCACTATCCTAGATATACCTATTTATCTCCAGGACAAATTCCATTAGTTGTATTTTTAGATCGTTAGCTTAGTCTAGCTCCGGTTGATTCACTCTCCAACGTAGATTTTTGTAACTCTTTTTTTGCTATTGTTATATTAATGTCAATAGACTTTAATAAATCCTAAATAACCCTAAAATGGCGATAGGGCGTACCAGCTGAGATTCGAACCTAAAACTTCTGCTCGCCAATCCAACACAGCACCAACCTAGCGGCAATGCAATAGTAGAGCTATAATTATAGGCTCGAACAGCCTAGGCTACTTGTCGAGCATGTAATATACCACAATGATTTTACCACTCTTAATGAAATTTTCCTTCCCCCTCCCCTCCCTCACCCCTCCCCTCCCAGCCCAAACTCTGCAGAGACGCCCCATGTTGCCGGCAGCCCCACCCCAAGGTCCACAGGTCAAGGCCGTGTACCCACACGTAGCGACCCACGAAGGTCAGCTCAGGTTCAACATCGGTGACACCATGACCTTGGTAGGGGAGCCAGCGGATGGGTGGAACTACGCTTACAATCCGGTCACAGACGAGTAGGTTTCGCAGTTTCTGTTAATGACGATGAAACTACATGTTTATCTTAAAGTAATATGAGAAACTTTAGATTATTTAATTATGAGCTTACAGTGTTAATGTAGCGTGCTCTTTCTATTTTTTTAATTGACACTGAGGCAGCCGATTTAACTTCAGACGAATTTTTTTTCTAGGGTATGAAGGCTGAAGCTACCGCCCTAATCATTTAGACCAACATAAGCACAATCTTTCTTGTGGCACCTATCACTATTTCTTTCTCTCTCTCTCTCTCTCTCTCTCTCTCTCTCTCTCTCTCGAGTAAGTTTTCTAAGGAGCTTACAACCCTTTAACAGGAAAAATACTAAAATATAACAAAGCATGGATAAATCTTACGTATACTCTGAGCTCTAAGAAAATGTTTGCCTCTCTCTCATGCCTTATCGTACATACCCGTAAATTACGAACCCTCATTGACAAGCAATTATTTATTTTATTCTAAATAACTACGACCAAGGCAGTGGGGGTTGAATGGCAGTATTCAGGATAATTCATATTTACTATAAAGCAAGGTCTTTTACTTTCATTGTTCTCACGCAAAGCAATTCTAAAGCTGGTAATATTAACGCTAGAAAGATATACTTTCGCCCACACAGAGGTCTTTCTGTACGTTTTTTTTAAATTATATTTTATTATTGAAAATTATGTAAATTGTGTTTCTACATTGTTTTGTTTCGTTTAGATATGGCTGGCTCCCCTTGGCATATGTTGAATCAGCGCCGAGACAAGTGGCACACACAGGGTGAGTAAAAAGTGTTTCGCAATGTAAAAAAATAATTCAAGAGTATTACTATCACCTCTCATTGTGTGAATTATAAAAGAAAAATTAAGGTTTGAGTGAACAACACTGACAAAAAGGCAACTTTACAATCATGTCTTGCTACTTTCAAAATGTAATTTCCAGTATAAAATAAAATCCATACTACCCCAGCCTACCGCTTATCCAATACTAACCTCCCCAGCTGCCACCGTGGTCACCTCTCAAACAAAACGCTCTATTCCAGACCTCCACCGCGAGCCAAGAGCATCAGCGACCTGAAGGAGCACAGTCTGAACGCCCTGGCGTCCACCTTCACGTTCGATACGACCAGTGTGGCCCATCCGTACAACATGCCGGGCACCGCTCGGAGACCTAAGTCTTTGCATGAGCCGGCCATGATGAAGATGATCAATGACACTTTTGGGGTAAATTGGGTCTTAGCTTCTTGTTTGTCGTGCTTTTTGTTTGTTTGTTTGTTTTTGCGTGTTATTTTTTAACCCCATCCCTACAAGGCGGGTCAAATTTGACCCGTTCGACCAATTTACTCATAACGTAAAAAGTTTTGGTCTGATTCTTTTCAAATTTAATGAAAATGCTCCTAGGACCATAATAGGCACGCCCTTACCAAATTTGGCAACTGTGAGTAATACACGTACGATGATGAACAAGCAATTTTTACTATTACGTATAATATTATTTAAACGTACACTGAATAGAAGGAAAAAAACCACAATATTGCCAGTAGATCTAATTATGTTGTGCACGCTTCACTTTTTTAAAATAAAATTCATTTGCTGGCACAATACTGTGATTAAATAAAATGTCTTATCCGATATACCCCGAGAGGTGAGTTGATATCGTCTTCGGTTCTTTTGTGTGGGTGAGTGCAAGCTCTAGACCAAGTTACGAAAGTGACTGAAATTAGCATATCTTTGCAAAATAAGGGGAACAATAAGACTTTACGCTTGTATTCTTGGAGAAGACGAGTCAATAACAAAATTAGACCCAGAGTTTGATCGACATACACTACGCGTAAAACGGAAAGAAACTGCACCCGTTTTACATCACCCATGTTTTTTGACAATGCAAACAAAAGTTAAGAAGTTCAGGAATTGAGCCACCTGCATCCTTAAAAAGATGTTTCAAGCAGAGGATAATGCGAGCTCGTCTTCAATGAATAGAGAGTTTGTTGCCAGGTTTCTGAATGATACTTCGAGGGTATTTTCGATCATCCCACTCAGCTCCCAGAAGAACATTACAAACTATCTTAACTGTGTATGATAGATAAATTCGCATAGCTCGTTTTAAACCGTCTATGGCGGTGACTTGTTGGGAAAATCTAGAGTGGTTCGGTTACCACACGTTTTTAGCACAATAGAGTTTTTGGTCTGATGCATTTTTAGCCGGTAGATAACGAAGAAAATCAGTATGACATTGCATGAAATAATAGGTACCTGAATTCAGTTTGTTCTCCATCCAGTTCGGCTGGGACATTCTCATCTTACCCACGTCTTTCTAATGAAAGATATGGAGCCTCCTCAGTGTCATACCTACAACTGTTAGTTATCCATGAGCCTCATTTTGGTTGACTGTCCGCAGTTTCAGCGGGAAAGAAATTTACACCTGACTCCCAAACCATCAGAGGGAACATTTGCTAATGTTAATGCTCAGAGAATACTGAGGTTCCTAAAAGACATTGATGCATACAAAAAAAATTAACTATACGTTGGTCTTTTCAACTGATGAATATATTCTTCACTTTAAACTGACTTTTTTATGCACAGGTTTATGTTTAATCTTCCAGAGAATTAAATTGAGTCACCGTTGCTACTTTTGTAATGTATTAACTCTCTTAAGACATCAAGAACGAGTATGGCCATTACTGTGCTGACATGCCGTAAAAATAAGCTAACTTTACCTTTTGCAATCACATAGCTATTGTTTCCAACACACTATAAGGAATATGGATATTAATACGCGTCATGGATAAGATGCTACTATACATAATTTCACAGCATTCCAAAAATTAAACTGTATTGATGGTACTGTTGCTGTTAATGACGATAGTGATTTATCTTTAGTGGTAACAAAACCCGACATTCATTGTAAAGCCCTGCTCTAACCCTCAACCCACCCACCTTACAGCAACCGTCAGGCTCTGAGACCAGTAGCATGCACTCGTCCAGCACTGTGAGTTCCCAGGTGTCCCAGGCAGGGTATATATCCCAGGCCAGGCCCTACCCTGACAACTCCGTGTACCAGCCGATAAGTGGGGAGCACGGGGACTTGGTGAGTTGTTGTTGGTGTTATATTAATTGATGATGATGATGATGATGATGATGATGATGATGATGATGATGATGATGATGATGATGATGATGATGATAATTATGATGATATTTGTTGTTGTTGTTGTTTTTGTTGTTGTTGTTGTTGTTGTTGCTGTTACTGTATTGGTAATGGTGATTTTGTTGTTGTTGTTGTTGTTGTTGTCGTTGTTGTTGTTGTTGTTGTTGTTGTTGTTGTTGCTGTTGTTGTTGTTGTTGTCGTTGTTGTTGTTGTTGTTGTTGTTGTTGTTATAGCTGTTACTGTGTTGGTAATGGTGATTTTGTTGCTATTGCTGTTACTGTGTTGGTAATGGTGATTTTGTTGTTGTTGCTGTTACTGTGTTGGTAATGGTGATTTTGTTATTAGTGTTGTGTTGTGGATTATGGTGTTTTAGTTATTGTAGTTGTAAAGGTCAAGGCAAAAGTAAAGATTGGATTTTTTATATCAAACGTCGGCAAAAAGGTCTATAGGCAAGACCTATATTGTGTACAGAACCATACGTGGGATATGGGGAACTTGACCAGTTATATTATTCTGACACCGACCAAACCAACAGGGACAGGATGCGTCCGCCAAAGCGGACCTCTCATTACTGTTGTTTTTTATGCTGCTGGTGCTGTTTTTGTTGTTGTTCTTGTTGATGAGGATGATGATGATGATGATGATGATGATGATGATGATGATGATGATGATGATGATGATGATGATAATGATGATGATGTGGTTGTTTTTGTAAGGGTAAAGGTACAGACTAATCCTTTTTTTGGGTAAAGGTACAGACTAATCCTTTTTTTAACATCCGACGTGCGCAACTAGGTTAGATCTATATCGTGCACAGAAACCTACAGCGGGATATGGAGAACTTGGCCGGTTACATTATACTGACTTCGATTCAATCACCAGGAAAAGGACGCGGCCACAGCCAGAACAGGGCTGTTATTAGTGATGTAATTGTTATTCTACTGCTGTTGGTGTTGGTGTTGCTGTTGAAGAAATTATTGCTGTTTTGGTGAACAATCGTTTGGTTTGTTTTTGAAGTCTAACATAAAAAAAAAACTAGTGTCTTACAACTGTTGTAAGTGCTGTCACATAGAATAAGAGTTAAGTCCAAGAGTACTCTGACTTCTATGACAGCTGATCAGCACCGATTCAAACAGTAGAGAACAGGTACTCTCAAATTGAAAACCTGGCGCCCTACTATTGAGCCACTCGTCTCCATGTTGATAATGGTTTTGATAACAACACCGATCGCTGCTCTCAAAAAGGCCGATGAGATAAAAATTCACCAGGTCGCAACTTTCTGTCTCTCGGTACCGAATTATGCTCACTACCATTGGTATCATGAGACATGCCTCAGTAACCACTGCAACATCCGCATCACATATTCTTGTTCTTTAACAATGTGTTAACACATAATTATAATTTAACCGGAGGACAACGTACACAATCACTAACTTGTTCCATTGTTTCCCAGCAACATCTTCAATGTTATAAATAACACAAAGTTTATAGTTAAACCAAAGGAAGATGTGGTGTGTTTTAATCACCAATTTATTCCACCAGCAACACCTACATAATTATAAATAACACACAATTATAGTAACACCACAGGAAAGTGTATGTATTCATCTATTTATGCAATTGTTTTACCAGCAACATATCCATGTTATAAATAACACACGATTACAGTTAAACCACAGGATAATGTATATAAGCATCAACTTAATCTGCTGTTTCCCCAGCAACATCTCCACATGAGCCAGGCCATCTACTCAGCAGATGGACAACCGTTACGCCCCCCTCTCTCAAGTCAAATGATGGTGGGCGGCCCGCCTAGTCCACCGCTGCCCCCGCCTCCAACAACCTTCCACTCCCACTACAATGTAGGCCACGCCCCTTCCCAACAAGCCCCGCCCCTCCAGCACGAGGGAGCCATCAGTGGCTACTCCATGCCCAATACGCCCTTGGTGCAGAACCGCCCGAGGTCGAACTCCATAGGAACGTACCTGCCACACAGCACGCCCACCCCGATCTTCAGCATCCCGCCTCCTCCCAGCTTCAACGCGCCAGCCCCGCCTGGTACGGCAAATGGCGGTATGCGTCAAGTGCCCCCGCCGGTCTCCCAGAAGACGACGTCGGTGACATCAATGTCGTCACAGAGCCATGGAGGTGGAGCTCCGCCCCCGCCTCCTCCTCCGCCCCCTCCCCCGCCTGTGAAGTAAGGATGCTACCGACACGAGCTACAGAGCTTGCCGCTTGGTGTGCAACGCTTGTAAGAACGCTTTACCCCATTTACCCCCACACGCTCTACCTTTACGCTTTACTCCATTTACCCCCACACGCTCTACCGTTACGTTTTACTCCACCTATTCCCACACTCTCTACCTACACGCTCTACCGTTACGTTTTACTCCATCTATTCCCCACACTTTCTACTTTTACACTTTACTCCGACTATCCCCACACTTTCTTCTTTACGCTTTACTCCATCTATCCCCACATTTTCTACTTTAATGCTTTACTCCATCTCCCCTCACAACTCCTACTTTCACTCTTTACTCTATCTATCCTCACATTTCAAACATTTATGCGTTAATACAAAGTCATCTATACTCGTGTTTCCTTCACTTTAGGCTTCACTCCATCTATCTCCACATTTCTCACCTTTACGTATCACTCGATCTACCCTTACATTTCTTACAATGCGCGTCACTTTATCTATCCCTCCATTTACTCACCTTTACATTTTGTTTTTAATCCAGTTTAGCATTTTTTGATCGAACCTATTTTTGCCTCAGTTCTCGTTTCCTTTGCACTACTACTACTTTTTATGTTGCATTTTTATCATTCTGAAATGCACTCACACACACATATCTTTTTACCACAAAACAGCCATTTTTAAGTGCAATATTTATGAATTTCCGAGTACAAATTGTATAACTATTAATGTTGAAACAGATAACCTCTTGAGATAAATTGCTAAACTGAAAGTTGATCGTAACAAGGCCTTAGTATATGTGATTTAAAATGTACAACATAATACAGTTTGTGTTGATCTTCTTTAAAAAACTAAAACAAATTTTATCTTCTTCTTGGATAGCAAGGGTGAGAAGGAGGTGACAGAGTATTTATAATCTGATTTAATCTCACACCACCAAAACAAAATCATTAAGTTGTCGAGATCAATACGTTTTCACAGCAAACTTCTGACGCCTTTCATTTTTTGGAAAAATCTTTTTTGTATTTCTTTTCATTCGTTCATTGCAACTTCCTAGATTTGGCTATGGCTTATCTTCTTTTTTTTATTGGTAGTTGCTCTGAGCATTTGTCTGCCTCCATATTGTGTTTAAAGAGTTTGCAATATAGAGTGCAAAATTATAAGAATTCTGAATGAACAATCACTCATAAACATTGAACATATAATACATCAGAAAATATTTAAATTTGATTAAACCGTCTTTATATCATCAGATCAATGATCATTGTTGCTGCTGCTGCTGCTACTGCTGCTAACACAATCACCACCACCATCACCACTATTACTACTACTGCTACTACTACTACTACTACTACTACTACTACTACTACTACTACTACTACTACTACTACTACTACTAC
>RQTK01000676.1:51326-61606 GCA_003991915.1 Elysia chlorotica | reverse complement strand
TAATAATAATAATAATAATGATGATAATAATAATGATATTATTTTCTATAAGGACCTTTTTTTAAGAAGAATGACAGTAATGGTCCCAACAATAATTAAAATGACAATCGTTCTGCAATAAACACATAGGCTATACTTTAACATTTCAGGATTGAAAAAAAAAAAAAAACATTACTTGTCACAATTTTGAAACAAACACAAGTCATCTTTAGACTTCAGAAAAAAATTAGTGCCTATACTATGCAATTACTAAGAAACCTTATGGTGAATAGTCTCCGTTTCTTCCTTTTCCTCCTCCATATCGCTATCAAACTGGCCTTCGGCCGATGGTCCTGGGCTGTACACGCAGCGGTTAATGCTCGGGGCGTGGTGGATGTAAGGTGTCTGACGATGGTACTGCACAGCAAAGTCAATGGGGCGGGATGAATTTCCGTAGCTGTCAAAACATACTGGAGAGGGGAGGATGTGCCTTGTGACTACTGGACTTCCATCCTCATCCAAATCTGCTAAAATAGAGTTATGATCACAAAATTTAATTGTTTGTTACTTAAGCATCCAACACTAGCACTATATAGGCTATACCGTGAACAGGTCCAAGGAGTAACGTCTGATAATTTTTCTTGATGCCACAGACAGTGCGGGTTTATCATGACTGTTGTTTCAGCCTGTCACAATATACTGACACTGACCCAACCAGTCTGTGATGAAATCGGACACATACATTTTTGAACAATCATGGATTGAGATGTAAACACGGCCTACTTGTTCAGCTTAACTTTTGAAAACAAGTCATATCTTGGTTTGCAGTTTAGGATAAGTTTAACTTTTGCACTTCTGCTCTAAACTAAAACAGCTGTAATTATAAAATGAACCTTTCATACGGTTGTATACATTCACTGATCTGGGAGTTAGAGAAGATAATTAAAAAGAAAAAAAAACACACACCCAAAAAACACAATTTCTAGATGCGAAATCCAAAAAAATACTAAAATAAAGTAGACAAAAACAGAAAGATTAACACTATGTTTTTCACGTGAATGGGTTTTGTTAGAAATATTCTTTACTACAGAACAGTTGCTGCAAGGAGTATCAACTTTAAGTATCTAAGTTATTTGCCTGTCTCAACCCAGACTAAGCACTAAAGATGTTTATAAACATAAAGATGGACAACAGGCAACATACTTATCACAAACATGATTAGTCACTAAAGATAAGGATTCCCTTGAAATAAAACAACTAACGATTTTAATTTTAAAAAATTAGGCAGATAAACTATGATAGAGACTGGGACAGACAAAGCTAAATCTAAGGATTTGAAAATATAAGTAATTGATTCAAAAATAAAATTACTATACGAAACTGTCAACTTAGGCTTAGCTCAAGATGAACAAAGACATCTTAGGGGTCTTTATGTCTGATCTTATCTTGGCAAGGCAAAATGGCTGCAGTATAGAGAGTGCATGTTCAGTCTACTGGTGTCATTTGCATTTTCTTGTTTCCTTTTTATCTTTCTTTCTATCTGTCCGGAGCTACATCTGAGTGTGTAATTACTTTCTTTTCCTAGGCAAGTTACAATGAAGATAAGTAAAAAATGCACATGTGTTTTTAATGTAAAGCACTCTGAGCCTAAGTCTGTTTGGGGTAGAGAGCTGTAGAAATAAAGTTTATTGTTATTATTATAATTAGGTGAAGCCTCACACATACCAAACTGCCCTTCCTCCTTGTCTGATGAGAGGTTCCTGTTGACGTTACCATTGGCTTCTTTATCCCAATCTTCCTCATCATCAGAATCACCACGGGGATGCAGGTAGTTGACCAACTCACTTGATTCTTAGATAAATAAGATAAAAATTTTATTTTAAATTTCTTCTTTTAAAGGCATAACTTTCTTGAATTTTTTTAAACCCAAGCAATTGTCTCCTTGATGAAAACATAAAATTTTCTCTCCTGATAAAAAATTCTTGGACTGTGCAAATGGTCTCCGGCTGGTTAATGAGAAGACAAGTTAAGATAAGCCTTTATTATCTCATAGGGAATTTTGCCTTGGTTTTACATATGCATCTGATTTAATATTACAACATCAATAAATATATCAAAGAAAAAATAATTGAAAAAATTAAACATATTACATAGACGTATAACACGGTTGCAATAAAGCATCTTCTAAACAGCACAAGAGAAACAAACAAGACAAAGTTTTCTGATGAGAGGTGCTCAATAGCGCCTCTCAAAACACATGTGTAAAGACTTAAATAATATGTAAGTAAGAATCAATTTTGGTTTTATACAGCTTTTCAAATAATTGAGCACTTTTCTTTATTTGTACTAAAAACTATAGTATATATACTTTTTTTTTTAACCCATCCACAGCTCACATAATAATTAAAAATGTTACAGTCAAAGGCGGAAAATAGTTATTCTTAGGAATGGCTAAAAAGGAAATGGTTCCAAAGTAGTTTCGGTTTTGATCGGAATAGGAATTAGGTGCCCACTTGGGAACGACTGAAGTTTTTATGCATTTGCTTAAAATGACTATTTTCCAGAGTTTGACTAACAAATAAGGTTGAATCGTTACCAGAAGGTGATCTTCTCGTTCTGGACCTAATAATGATAACTGATCGGCGTAGAGGATTTTATTCATCAGTGGGATATCAAAAATATTATGTTACGACAGTGTAGCACATGCTAATCCCACTCCTCCTTATTAATTCTTCTTTTTCTCCTTCTTCTTCTTCTTCTTTTTCTTCTTCGTTTTCACCTTCTTATTCTTTTCCATTTAATTCCAACAAGGGATAATTATCGTGTATCATAGAAATAATTAAAGTTCTGAACAAATACTTATCGTTTTACCTTATTTATTCTATTTTAAAAGTATGATATCAGAATAAAATATACAAATATCATAGCACGCTTTCAACAAAATGGAACACTACATTTTAGCCATCCATGTGCAGCAGACAAAATTTATATCTTTGTAAACTAGAAGAATAAACAATTCTGTTAAAGCAAAAATATACTTTCTCTTTGGTGGAACATTAGTTAAAAGCTTAAATTAAAAATAACGATCCTGGTAATAATTCCGGATTTCCACCTGCCAATTAAAGCTGTTGTAGCATTAGACAGGATGTACCTATCCATATAAAACTTAGTTCCTCCGAAATGTTCATATTTGGAGAAATAACTTATAAAAATAAAACAAAGATTTAATCAGCGTGGTTTAAACTGCGCGATAAAATAAAGGGTTGAGTTTTGAAAATTTTCCAAAAAAAAATTTTGAGGTCTAAATCAGTCTAACTTGTCGCCCCAAAACTGGATTCTTGGAAACAAACTCTATGCCTAGCAGTAGAAAACAAAGCAAAGGGATTCCCGGATGGACAGATCGCCGAAGGCGGAAGCATAATTGCCAATATAGAGATACACAATTTACCGTATTTTTTAACCGAAAAGAGCCGCGAGTGAACGTTAAATCTAAAAGTTGATAAGAGACTCGACCAATCCCTACACAACTTATGAGACGATAAAAAAATGAAAGGACGGTGTTAAAGGCTGGGCTAACCGGGCGTTATTGCCGAAAATGGCAGCAACTACTGAGAGATCGACGGGACACCCGATTTTTAGCTGAATACCAAATACGTATTTTTTCAACCAGATACGTCCCGTAACTGTAAAAAACGGGATTTTGCACCACGTGCACGGGAAAACGGGAGGAATCCCAAAAAGCGGGATAATCCCGCCAAAAGCGGGAGGGTAGGCAGCTCTGAAATTCTGACATTCAAAATTATATGACAAAAAAATCTAAGCTCCAGTGCAGTTCAAACTAAATTTAAACCTACATCAAGGTATCAGTTATCACTCAAGAAAACCCTGAAAAAATGTACAGTGTTATATTACATTCATCCATCAAGGGGCGTTCTTTATACCATTGGCAATCATGCCCTTCGGCACATTCTGATGCTGTTTCCAATCCCTCCGTCACTTTCTCTACGTTAATCCACTTTATTGGTCTGTCTATTATGTATCTCTGCACGTTGTTGTCCCCTGCTAGCAACATGCAATCTGATACTTCCTTTCCAGTCTCTTAAGCCATTATAATTCTAAAACTTTTCTCTTGTCCTTTTTCTACGAAGTGCATTACTCTGTACGTTCCTGATTGTTTATCACCTGCCCCTGACCATCTAACACTCATACCTGAAATGTTGATGTTAAGTATGTCAATCTCTTGCTTGATGTTATAAAGTTAACCTTTTTGAATCATTGTTTGGATATTCCATATAGCTACGGTCAACTTTTCCTTCAGTTCCTGCACAAAACATGATGATCCCTACTGGATCAGAGAGGCAAACTTCTCTCAGGTTTATACCTATATATTACTTTGCGATTAGCCTGCTGTATGAGCAGTGTTCATAAAAAGCAAGTCTGCTCAACCATTGATCCTTGACTGAGGTCTTCCACTTGACCTGTTTAGTGTTTTGGTGTTAATGATATCTGATCAGTTGCCTGGCACTCATCCCAAACCCGCTCTCCATTGCTTCATCATAAACATGAAAAGGGGGGCTACATGGGTACTCAGTCTTGCAAAAGAATATCCCATAGACTAGCAAACAGTAGGAGCAACTCCCTATTCCTTTGTCAGAGCATATCCTGACCAGCTATCCAAATGCTATAAATGAATGGTAAAAAAGTAACTGTTCGAAAGCCTTTAAAATAACCACTGGCTAAAATTGCTTGCCACTGAAATATTAAAAAAATAAAACTTAATTGGCCTTTAATATTTTGCATAAAATGCATTTTGTATTCTGAGGTGAGAGGCTAGAAGTAAATTAAATGTTTTCTCTCCTATAATGAACCTGTTAACTTTGCATTGTTTTCCTAATTTATTTCTGTACCACAAACTTATTCCTTTACACCTTGAAGCTACAAAATGTAAAAGCATTTTTCTGCTCTTTGTTTTGTTTTTCTTCTCTGCCATTTGGAGATACCTACAGAGTTTATCAATGCTTACCTTATCAGGGGTTGGTGTATTTTCTTCTTGAGTCCCTAAAACTACCGTCATAGAAGCGTTATTCCTTCCACGCCAATTGTTCTTCAACTCTGGGTTTCTCTCGGCATAGTGGGTCTTTTTAATAATGTAGGGAATTTCTGAATATGGCACCTCAAACTTGTTCTGTCGAGGGAAATATTTCCGGGGCTTTACAATGCATAGGAGAATCTTTTGACAAAGTTCATTTTGCGTTGTTTGTAGTCAGCTGAGGTCTAAAAATAAATTTGTAGCTATACATTTCTTCCGGATGTGTAGATAATCATTCTTGCCTTGTGCATTCTTCGGTTTAAATGAATGACTTATGTATATTACTTGTTATTCAAACGCCTGCCTGCCTGAAATGTAAACCTTAGCGGAATAAGGCATTTTGTTTAATAAAATTTGTTGACCTCAGCTTGACTTAGATTTATTTGTAAACTGTAATTTTTTCACACTGACTCCTTATAACTTTTTAATACCACATAATAATATAATTTTCTGAAAGAAATGCATTAATATACTGTACTTACATATTAACACTAAAGGCTTATATGATGTTACCCATTTAATGTAAGAAGCTTAATATAGACAAATTAAGATCTGACGACTTACAAGTGAAGTGACTGAATGATAAAAGCGTAGACAACATTTTGTGAGTTAAGTCAACGTAATTTTACTAGATAATTCTTGTTCAGTTATTTAACCACTAGATGAGTATGAGGACATATTATTCTTATTGCATAACCCCAAAAAAGAAATTCTCACAAAGAACATGTTGAGTGCTTTCAGCTTTCTCATGCCGGCAAGTATTCCCCAAGGGACATCCCTCAGTTTATTCTCTGTCAGGTCAAATATTTCCATGTTCACCAGGCGAGACATTGACGACGGAAGAGTGCGCAGCTGATGGAGAGATGATAATCTGTAAAGACTTTTTCTGGATAAATTTTACTAGAGAGATATCAAGATACTCAAACAATTCACATCTACATCTCATGTTGCAACAAACACTGACAATTTACATCCTCTCCACAGCATGTTAGAACAAACACTGGCAATTTACATCTTCTCCATCTCACCCTAAAACAAATATTGAAAATTCATCCTCTTCACCTCATCTTAGAACAAATACTGACACTTGACACCCTCTCCATCTCACCTTAGATCAACCCCTGACAATTCATATCTTCTCCACCATATGTTAGAAGAAACACTGACGATTCACATCCTCTCCATCTCATCTTAGAACAAACAGTTACACTATTTATCATATCCTCTCCATTTCATGTTAAAACAAACACTGACAATTCACATCTTCTCTATCTCATGGAAGAACAATAAAAGAAATCTGCACTGAATCTATAGTATACCAAGATCACAATTCTCGTACCACGTTGGAATCCAAGTAGAGCTCTGATAATGTTGTAAGAGCTCCAAAATCATCTGGCAATCTTTTTAGTCTGTTCTTGGACAGTTGGCAGATCTTCAGGGACGGAAGTTTGGTGAAAGAGGCTGGAATCTCATCTATCATATTTGAACCTAGGGGGATAAACTGTCCAGCTTATTATTATGTTATGATGGTACAACAAATTTAAATTCCTTCCCTTTTTTTTTTGGTATTTGCAGAGGTACACTTGTATTTAAAGTGGAATCCACACAGCCCTTGGCGACAGTCTAAAGTTTAATTTATCCAAAGTTTACATATATTATAGTAATTGCATAGTGAAAAAAATGGAATTAACCGCCTCAGAAATGGTTTTTATAGCCATAGTTTATCTTTTATAAAAGCTGATTCCATTTTATAATCATTAATTTATAATGTCCCTTTAAAGCTATTCCCTTGTACAAGATAAAGATTAAAAGAGACTTAGTTATAAATATGCCTGTCTGAATGCTTGGTTAAAAACATAGAGCCTACTTACCAAAGTAAAATTCCTCTAAATTGACAAGGTCTCCAATTCTTTCAGGCAGGGCAAGTAATTGATTTTCTTCGACGCATAGTTTTGTGAGGGACGTCAGAAGGTGAAAATTATCAGGCAGGAAGCGAAGCCAATTGCCGTTTTGAAAGTTGGGACTCCTTTCTAAGTATTCTAAAGGTGTTCCCAGCATTAAAACTTTCAGTGATGAAAGATGGCAGAAAGACTTTGGTAGCACCTCAATAATGTTCCCTCTAAGATCTAAGATCCTCAAATCCTGAGATTTGAACCCAAATCCTTCAGGGACAGCCGCACCACCAAGATCATTACTCTTCATTGAAATTTCCTGAACCTTCTCTAAGTCTTGAAACCACTGAGGAAATTTTGCAAACATGTTCAAGTCGAGAAAGATGCTTTCCAGGCTGCTGCATGAAGCAAACTGTTCACCTAAATCACACACTTTATTCTCCGACAGATCTATTCTTGTAAGCTTGGAGAGATGGCCAAATGATTGAGGGATCTGGTTAATTCTATTTCTAGATAAGTCAACTACTTTTAAATTCTCACACTCACCTATGGTAGTTATAAGTTGCTCTATTCTATTATCACTAGCTATCAAAGTATGAAGATGTTTCAGTAGACCTAGGGTCGCAGGCAATCTCTTTAATTTGTTTTCCTCTACATGTAATTCCTCTAACAAAAAATTCTGACCTATTTCACTATGAAGCTGCCGAAGTGAATTTGAGCTTACTTTCAACAACTGCAAGTTTTTAAGGTTCATCAAAGATTCAGGTAATGATTTAAGTCTATTTTCACAAATACACAGTTTTCTTAAGAACTGAAAATCGCCAAAGTCATCTGGTAGTTTAAGCAATTCATTTCCATCAGCTTGAAAGATCTGGAGGTTTGGCAGCTGGCTACTTAGTCCATTTGGAATTTCACAAATGTCATTATAGTCGATATTCAAATGAACAATATGAGTACAATTTGAACCCAAATGATTGCCAGGAAATTCACTGACCAAACTTGAGCTCAGATCTAACACTATTTTGTCCTTTTGATCATCATAATAATTTGAGTTGTTGACAATGCCCTCTGACGATTTATTGATGTGAGTTGGTTCAATTTTGTAGTTTTCTCTTTCACTGTTGGGAACTGTGTGGACACTTTGTGGAAATGCGTCCTCAGGGTTTCCCATGATGAAAACTGTAAAAACAATTTAGAAGATCTGTTCATGAGAGAATATACCAAGTCAGGAAAGTTAGCAATTGAATGGAAAAGTAGAATCTTGTAAAATTTGTATTGTTATTAAGTTGAACTCTTATAAACATTATTTTTACCCTGCATCTAAGATTAATTTCATTTTCAATTGTGAGAGACTGAAATGATACATTCAACAAGAAGAACAAGTTATCCTTGACAGAAATCAAAATTAGCAACCTGGTTCCTTCCAACTCCTCCCACAAATTAGTCTTATAACATTATAACAACAATTATACATGTAGTAGTAGTAGAGGTGGTGGTCATGTTTTTTGGGGTGGGAATTCCCGAAAAAAACGAACACCTAAAGAGAATGTTCAGTGTTTTTATGATTATTACTAATATTTAAAAAAAAAATTTTTTAGAATTTAATTAAATGGATCATCATATAAGTTACAGAAAAAGACGTTAGTATTATAGTTGTGATATGTTAAGTTCATATGCGCCGTTTGCTTTTTGCTCCTGTCGATTAGTTTTTCTTTCAGTAGGCCTACTGAGTAACTGGGTACTGAACGACTAATGCCTACGTATTGAATGAAAAGCATTTAGCTCATTGAGGTCGCAAAGCAGTCATTGAGGAAACCTTATATGGTATTCTTACTCCCAACCGAGGAAACCAAATTTGGTGTCATTGACACTATTGGTCCGTAATTGGAAATCACTCTCGCAAAAGTTTTCTTGCTCTATGTTTTAATAATAATAATAATAATGATAATAAGGATAATAAAAATATAAATGCAACAATGTGATTTGCGCAGTCTACATTCCCTGTCTAGGGCGCTAGGTCTAATGTCTAGCATTGTTGCGCGGCGATACTCGGGACAAGAAGCGTCTACGACTGAGATTCTCGAGACGAAAAAAGCGTTGAAGGCTTGAAAAGGTCAAGACTTTCTCAATATTTAAAAGCGCCGACGCCCTAAGTCGTCGCGACTGGAAAGCATCGACGATCAAATAAAGCCCCGTATGCCCGGCACTAGATCTAGATCTAGATTAGTCTAGATCATAGATGATAGATTAGGCCCTACCGATTTGATGTGATGATTGTGGATCCGAGCAAGTTAGATCTGAAGGGAGAGAGGATGATATTAATAATAATAATAAAAATACACGACTAGGAAATTCTTCATTTACATCGTTAGTTTCTAGTTTCTTTCCTCTTCCTTAGTAAAACTCATTCCTTTCTTTTCTTTGTTGAGTTTGCCAGGTTAAATCTGAAATCGAAACCAAAACTGCCAAACGGTTATGTGAGGTCTGTCCACAGATGTCTATAAATAGCACTAGATCGCTCAAAAAAGTGGCGGCCTCTCTTCGCAGTATATCAGCGCGCGAGCTCGCGGTGTCTCTGGGTCGGAGAGGGTGGGCGGTATGAAAGTGGGGGCAGGAACTACCGATTCTGAGTCCAGCGCATTAGAAAAATAATAGGAAAATAATGACACCGGTGCTCTCTGGAGAATTTTTTTAAATGTTAAATGGCGACTTTTATAAGTATTATTATTATTATGGAACTAATGGTGTAAATCACCATTGAATCTTCCAGGTGAGAACTAATGGTGTAAACACCATTCAACTACGGAGGTAAGAACTAATGGTGTTGGTTACTTAGATATCGGTATGAAATTCTCTCTCTCCCTCTCTCTCTCTCTCTCTCTCTCTCTCTCTCTCTCTCTCTCTCTCTCTCTCTCTCTCTCTCTCTCTCTCTCTCTCTCTCTCTCTCTCTCTCTCTCTCTCTCTCTCAATGTCTTTCTCTCTCTATGTCCATGTCCCTCTTTCTGTCTCTCACTGTCTCTATCTCTTTCTCTCTCCCACTCTCTCTATTCAATATGAGTGAAAATTTTCATGAAGCCAGTGGGAGCGCGGCGTAATGGTGCTTTGTTTAGAGCGTTGGCTTCCTGTGCAGAAAGTACGCGTTTAGAATCTCACTTTAGTCGACGCGTTTTGTTTGTTCGTTTCTTCCACTCCAGGGCTTGCCTTGTGATGACGGATACAAGCTTTCGAAGTGTGTGGCCTATCCAGCCCCATTTGCGCTATACATCAATATAAGATAGTGTAAACATGAATGATCTGCCACCTATCAAGGGGATGGGGGG
>RQTK01000676.1:13074-51004 GCA_003991915.1 Elysia chlorotica | reverse complement strand
TATTATTATTATTATTAATGTTATTATTATTATTATTATTATTATTATTATCATCATTATTATTATTATTATTATTTCAAGAAAAATTCGGGTGTACTGGAACATTATGAACAATTTTGAAGTTTGGCCGCCTAGAGCAGTAAGCCTACCAGTCATTTATCATTGTAATGTCAATTATAGAACCAAAACGAGAAGCATAAATCCGGAACATTATAATTTTCTGGACATAAAATATTTTTCAGAGCATTTTACAGTAGGTAAAACTAATAGTCTGGCATTGAGTGAGTGAGTTTGTTTTTACGTTACGTCAGCACGGTAACGGCTTTATTATTGTGCCCATGGTGTCGTAAGACAGTTAATACATTATAGGCCTACCAGTAGCAGTGGTGACTCTATCTCTCTGAGTGGTTAAAGCATAAAAAGTTGGTCAAAAGTAAAGGGTATATGTGGTTCAACAGATCCACGTATAGCATGTGGAAGAGGGCGAACGTTTTTGGTTTTTACATTTTTTCCACCTGCCATGAACGGTGGAAAAAGGACGCTGCTATTAAAAACCTAAGATTCTAAGGGCTATCCACGATATTATTGTTAAAAATATGAAACTCTAAAAGATAGGTAGCCTACATGCATTGCAATAGCTAGACAGTTTTGTACAATTACTAAAAAATCAAACCCTACTTCAAATTCTACTTAAACAACCATAATAATCCAAGTGGAAAAAATGCACCGTAATGAGTTCTCACGAGACAGCTGACCTTCAGAGTTCAGACACGTTATTAGTTTCACAGTTGCCATGTCATTGATGAAAGCATGACTGAGAATGAATTAATTTTGACTCTACTTTTAAGTCATATTCACCCGCCTTTTCCCCAGAGAGAGGACAGAAACATGTCCATGCTATGTATAAGAATTATGCTATTGTTTTTATCCATTAGCACCGAGAACTTATATAAATTAATTAAACAACATATAGAGGACAAGGCGACCAAAAATAACAGGCAGAGTCACCTAACTTAACATTTTTAACAACGAACGCTTATATTGCTAAACCGAAGTGAGCTATAGGCCTAATATTAGTTTCAATTGTGATAACTTATATTCTTCACCTAGGGCTTGTAGGCAAAACAAAATACTTTATGGTTATCATTCTGTTTTAACTATGATAACAGTTTAAAAGGAAAAGATCACTACCACCATTGTTATGCAAAAAAATTTAACGTGTTTACAATTCGAAGGGGGAGAAAATTCTCCCATCAAAATGTTTGTCAACATTACGGTCACGTGATCACACCCTGTCGCATAATTTTCAGGTCGATAGCCTAATATCTAGGCCAAACGAATGCCTTTGTGTGTAGCCCGGTGGTCGGGAAAGCAACCAATCAGAACGCGCACCGGTAAAAACAGAGGAAATTGACATAGATTATTCCGCACTATTTTTTATGATTGAAATATTCATGCAATTGTTGTTTGAGCGTTTGTGTATTTGCATTGAATACAAAATAACATTCTTGGTCCTTTCTTTTATTTTATTTTTCATTAAGAATATACATTTAGCTAATGTTTTTCATGTACATTTGAACAAAGAACCACGTTTTTTGTGGGGTTTTCTTTTGCCAAACCAAAGACTGCGCATGTATAAAGTGCGCACTAAGGCCCGGTCTTGACGATGAGTGCTTGTAACTTTTGTTTTTGTAAACAAGTGAACGCTCTGAATCGGTTCACGAACAGGAAGAATTTAGTTTAGTTCGCCACCGTCCTAGATAAGACCTAGCATTGTTCAACCTAGGCTTTGTGGATTGCATCGTGTATACTTCCTTGTGAAGAGATATTGTTCAACTGAATGTGTATAGAATTCAGTGTTACGATTTAGCAGAAAAGTGAACCACTAATAATCAGAAAGCCCATCTCTGAATCATCAGTGCACCAGAACAGCTTGTAAAACGCAATTTATTCTGTGACTAGGCCACGAATTGTAAGCATATATCTTGGATCAACACTACACCATAGGCTTATAGATCTAGATCTATCATTATTCATAAGATAAAATAGATCGCAAAATAGATCTAGTTTCTTATCTGGTATTAGACAAATCAAATCTCCACTAAAAATAAAATCGGATCTACTGAAGACAATCGAGGTGTAAAAGATTATTAAAAAAATTTGGAGAATATAAACTAGATCTAGTCTTTGTTTATTGAACTGTTCTTTTTAAGAAGTACAGAATGCCCGTCCTGTTCAAAGATCATGAATTTCAAGGTGCATGCGGAACAAACAGGTCTAGATCTACAATGGACGTCGAAAGATTAGTTACTGAAGTAAGAGATAGATTGTCTATAAAAACTCATGAACGACATTCTCCCAGTAATCGAGTAATGCCGTACCAACGTTCAAGCCCGTGTGCGATTTGCCACTGTGCAAAAAGACACAATTCATCTCCAGTTACTATATATCAACACCAGATGAAAAAACGGGACCGGCAGTCAAATGTTAATTGCATTTCTTGTAGATCAGGATCTACAAGTTGTCAAAAATCGCTAAAGAATCAGTCTCCTGCTCAAAATGTTGAAGATGCAAGAGCAATGTTAGAAAAGCTCTTAGCAGAACAATCGCTTATTCAAGAAGCTGTTCGCCGTTTACAAACCCAAACGTTAAAATGTTTTCCACCATCTTGCAGCTCAGTTTCGAATTCCAGCAAAAAAATGACATTTCCTTTTTCCAGTGAAGATTCTATTGATACTCTAGGATTTACCCCATCATACTCTGAATCTGAGGATGATTCATTGTCACAACATTCCGTGGATTTGTAAGACAGGAGTGGAGAGTTTAAACAGTTGTTCGCTGTGTATTGAGGGGAGGTCGCACCTATTCTAAGTGGATACATAGTACAATCAATGTGTTGCAGTCTCTGATCCCAATGACAACAGCAACGCATCAAGACAGAAAGTATTCAGCAGAGTAAATATGGGTTTATTACAAGTTCAGTCATGTGTTTGTGTTGTTTGGTGCTTTATGCTATTACTTTATTGTTGCGAACATTGAATCCAAGCATTTGTATCTAGACTACAATCATGTAGCACCCCACTGTCACTCTACACATATCTTCTTCAACAACAGCTGTTCATACTAAGATTTTAAATGTCAAAATAATTACTGAGTGATGTAATAATGTATACACTTCTAAGGCCTACATTACTGTTTTGTGTCAAGATATTTTTTAATTTGCAACATTTGGAATTCATGATTAGTCGGTTGATTTGTTAATAATACCATTCTGTTTTGGGTTAAACCAATTTTGACCAACTTCCATTTTGTTTTCCTAATCCAAATCCCTAGATTATCTTTAGCTGGATCCATACCAGTATACATAGTATTGTTTTGAGATTGCTCTGATGTCTCTCATGTTGGCGTAGTGGTTAGACCACTAGGGAACTGGGTTCGATACCCGGTATTTACAATTTTCTGACCCATGTGTCAACTAAGCATGGAACAATTAGGCGTTTCTCTTAAGTCACAGGTATTGATAAGTATGACTGAGGAGGACAGTTATGGGGAAACTTATGGTCGTTTGACAAGAAAATCCAGGACCCTAAATGAACTCTTGGTTCCCCAGCATTATGTTTATAGCATGGGGCAAACTTTTAAAGTTTACATCTCTTATAATCTAGGTTCAGGTCTTTAGGTCCAAATTCGACTGTCGCGGCCTTTAAGCATTGAAGCGAAAGAATGCATACAGTATAGGCTACATAGATAACATTTTATAACACATACGTGTACATGTAGAGT
Organism: Elysia chlorotica; assembly: GCA_003991915.1. NCBI lineage: Eukaryota > Metazoa > Mollusca > Gastropoda > Plakobranchidae > Elysia > Elysia chlorotica. The sequence goes on along the minus strand of RQTK01000676.1, from coordinate 47,221 downwards.
AGAACACCATTTTGTTTTTGTGTTGTTGTTTTTTTCCCTTCTTTCCTAATCTTTGATTGTGAGCCCTGCTGTTACTAGTGTTAAAGATTATTTATAAGTGTAGCTTTACTGGATTAACAAAAAAAAAAAAAAAAGTTTGTTCACACGAACTCAAGATGTTATGACACATGATTGCCCATTCACCCATTGAAAATGTGTTGTTTACGGATTTGTAATAAGAAGAGCAAAGTAGGCCATTGCGATAATAGAATGTAAACAGGTCGCTGGGGTCATGACCTTTGGCAGTAGGCCTACTTCTTCTTGCATTTGGTTCGCGTTGTCCCCTCTCCAGGAGGCCAAGCCTCACAAACATTGATTTTACATAGTACTCAAAACTGTGCATAGATTTTTTGTTGTTGTTTACTCTTGATAGGTCGACTAATATTGTAGATCATATGAAGTAACATAGCCACATACATGTACTAAATCTACATGCATTGGTAGCAAACAATAGGATAGTTTTGTTTAATTAAATAAAAATTAAAAAAAAAAAAAATAGTTGGAAATTATAAACTGGCATAAACTTTACACCCCCCCCCCCCCCCCCAAAAAAAAAAAAAAAAAAAATTAACGGTCGAGCCTTAAATTTTATTTTTTTGATTACTTTGATTTTCATTTGAAGATGTTTATGGATCAATGTAATCTAAATTTCTGGTCGGTAGAAAATCGAGAGCACATTCCATCGATTTCGACTGGCGTGTGTGAATAGATCACTGATTTGATATTTTTTTCAATTTATATTTTTAATGCAATCAGTTCTGGGATCAATGGAACTTAGAAGTCAGATTTGCCTGTTTTTAAAAGACCAAGATCGTATATATATTGTAAAACTTTGTAATCGGCGGGTGTTACAATGTATTATGTATAGTTTGTAACAATTACAAATTCAAATGCAAAAGGCAGATCTCCTGGTATCAAAATCATTTGTATTGTGATGTATAAAATATTATGGGTAGATCCAACGGTTTTGTACAGTACACAATGTAAAAAGAAAAAGCAACATAAGGATAACTTTTGCATTCTCATTTTTGCAGAAGTCCACCGTCTCTCTCTCTCTCTCTCTCTCTCTCTCTCTCTCTCTCTCTCTCTCTCTCTCTCTCTCTCTCTCTTTTAGGGTTCTTCTTGTAAATTATGTATTATAATTATTGTGTAACCTTTAACGAGTTGTTAATGTGAACATGAACGAGCTAAATCGGCTATTGTATTTTGTATGGTTTGTGCCCAAAATTCATGTAACATTTAAACATCTTTTCGTTTACCTTTCAATTCGTTTGAATTCGAATGTAAAAGAAAATGTTTAAGCTCGAAACCAGTTCGCATTCACATGTAATCTATGTTATATTTACATTATATAATCACAATGTACATCCTAGCTAATGTAAGGGAGTTTGGGAATGTACATACATGTATGTCACGATGATTCAAGCATTGGTGCTACCCACATGTAAACGTATACTGTATAGGATAAGATATATTGCTTTATGACTGTACGTGGTAAATTTGGCTTGGTAAAGGATACATTATAAATACATGTACAGTGTATTCACAGATTACAAAAAAACACACACATTCACTCATACATAGGTTCTCGTCTCGCAGTCACACATGCACACACACACACAATTGATATTGAATATTCTTCATTGAGAAAAACAAAACTATCATTATTATGACTACAATTCGATTAATTACATGTATAATTATATGTAAATTGTAATGCACTCGGAGAACGTACAATGGACTCGAATTTTAGCTTTCGTTTTTTGTATTTAATTATTGATCTGTTTGCTGAAAATTTAACATAACTCGTGTCTTCTTTCATTTGTCAGTGTCTAATATGTGTCAAATTCCAATACTTATGGGTATTCAATATGAGTTACCTGCAAAGAATGTGAGAATGGTGTACTGTAAAGCATGAGAGTACGCAGCAAGTTTATATCTGAAATATAGTTAGTCTTATTGTGTGCACCCAAACGACTCAGTGTACATGTATGAATACCACAAGTAAGATGTAATGTTTAGTTTATTCGTTTAACGTGGTTTGTTTGGGTGCGTTTGTTTCTTGATAGAAGATAAGTTATGAGTACATATTTGTTACTTTGAAAATTCTATTTTATATCCGACTTTTTACGTATGCATGTACGTACTAATTCATACAAAATGATTGCTCGTTATGGTGAGCACGTCGTGGTGTGTGTCTAGAGAGTGGGTTTTGTGGAGTTATCGTGCAAGAGACTGAGAGTTGTTTGTAACAGTCACATTCAATTTTTTTTCGATCCACTGTGTCTTCGTATTTAAACCTTGTGTACAACTCCGTTGTGTATTGAGAAACGCAGGTGTGAGCATTCACCATTCATTTAAATAAAAATTGTTTTGTTCCTGTTATTTAATTTATTTATAATTCATGGATAACATTTTGAACTATTCTAGGTTTATCTACATCATACCTGATTGCTCTTGATCTAACTACTTTGGTTGCATTCTGATCCATAATTTCACTGATAATATTCTTATAAAACTATGGAACCCACGACGTCAAAACTGACAGCGGCATTGTTCATGTTTTATGCAGTAGTCCGATTTGTTCAGTAATTTCCATTTGTGTTTAGTAAATTGTCAATGTATGACTCATGAATGGGTAAAAATCAGATGTTCAGGTTTTGACAGGTCTAGATCCAGTTCAGACTCGGTCACCCGATAACCCGCCCATAATTATGTATCTCATGATCTACACACCAGTATACTGAATCCTATTTCAATATGTGCATACATTGTAACAATACACTACATCTAGATCTGCATGATGAACAGTGGGATCCGCGTAAGATAAACCCTGTTTATAAGATGAACTATGTTTGTTTTTGTTTATATGGGGCACCAGTTCCCTTTTTTCTTGTTATTTACAGTCACTGTTTAATGTAGATTTGGGATAAAATAAACTTTAAGCCCGTCCCCGAGAGGCTTCTCTTAAGCAAATTAAGTAAATTTGGGCTAATGGTGTCTATACTAATTACTATTGTACTCCATGACGTTGCTCACCCTAATACATGTACTGTACATTGGAATTATTTGGTCAGCAAGGCTAAGGAGCACCGTGTAAATGAAACTTTACGTTGTTTACGAATCTGTTTGTTTACTTGTACATGTATGTTTAAACTGTAAACAGTGGAAATATTTCTTGCCTTAGATCCTTCAAAACTCATGGTATTGACGCTGAATATATACACGGCTGAATACTCGCACACAAAGTCAACTCGAACCACTCCATTCTGTCTCTATTAAAGTATTATACATGCTGTAGGCCTACTGTTTATTCCGAGCCAAAGTACACACCGTCTTTGCCCCCAAATTGATAACCTTAAGCGTCCATTCATGATAAAATATGTTTCATTATTACTGTGTGACAGTATGTTATTTGTACCTCTTGTAGCCGATGTTTATGAAATTTGCTTAAGATTATACATGTATCTCTGATAAGTGTTACGTGTAGTCTAAGCTTCCTCAGAATCAGAGTCGTTTTCTCAGGAACTGCCAGTAGAACTAGAGGTACATATTGCGTATGTACATTTGCAAGAAATAGAACTGTAAATTGAAGTGGTTGCTTCCAATTTTGTTTACCACGTTTTGTTGTTAAAAAATTAAAACGCACAAGCCATCCAAACATTGACTAGAATAATAGTTTATACATTACTATGTATTTTTAAACAAATTTTATACGTTTTTTTTTTAATTCAACGACGGCAGCATTTGAATGTATACTCTGTATTTCAATTTGTTTGATTGATGATTCTTTCTTTTCTTTTCTCGAGTTAACCATCTCAAAAATTATATAAGGCACTGCAAACAAGTACGTCTAAATGGTTTGCTAGTTAGCATTCTATTAATTATTTTCATGATTCATTTTTTTTTTAATCAAGCAGCAAGCTCTACAATAACATAACAGTATCATACCAACCATTACGTTCAATATTTGTAGTATCCCCAACAAAATGTGTTTTGTTCTTACTACTGTTATAGTAATGTGATACATTATATCGTCTGTGTAATTTCTAATACACGTAGCTTCATTACTGATAATTGACTTTATAATTGGTATGATTTTATACTAATGTGATGTGTATTTGTACCAGATGATGGATGAAACCATGGTAACCTTGTATTGTGTAAATTTAATTTTATAATGTTGCCACACGTTCGTCGATGTATATATGGTAAAGAGAACAGTTCGTTTTGGTGTTGTTGTTTTTTTTCTGAGAAAAAAAAGTTTTATCGGTTGGTTCAAGGTGGTTTCATTGGAGCATTATATTGTAGACAAGCTGAACACATACTCGTGAACACTGTAAATGTAAACATTTTTTTACTACGCGAATTAATCATTTTGATGGAGACACGTTTGTGAATTTAATTTTGTTTTTCAGTTTTGTACATGCAGTACTTTTGCATAAAACGTTGTGTTCTTGTTGAACTGACAGTTGAGACAAATAAAATTTCTAATGCATACATTTTGTATTCTGCACTTGTATTATTGCATGCGCACACTATATAATTTAATGTGGTTGTACATGTAGCCTCTTTGTTGTTTACAATGTATATGGATTATTTTTTATATTTAAAAACATTAATTCTCTCTCTCTCTCTCTCTCTCTCTCTCTCTCTCTCTCTCTCTTCCTCTGAAAATCTTTTTGCTTTTGTTGTTGTTATAATTGATACAATGACAGATAAAATCAAAGATAACAGACCTGCAACTCAATTATCTCCGTAATCTATATCTGGGTTTGACAGGCAGCCTTTGTCTAGATCGCGGATCTTTGTAGTATAATGCACACAATGTGGACAATGTGCAGTTCTTGACCTACATCAACCATTACTTTTATCTTATTTAGTGTGAGAAGAAATAATGTAAACAAAGTTATCGGTGCACTCTTGGCTACATCTCAACAATAACAACCACGACAAGCACAGAACAAAAGCCATATTTATATAGGCTCCTACTACCGCTCTAACTCATGCAACAACAAAGAGACTATCACCGCGCTTCAGTCAAGCCTCGACCACATATCATCCCTTACGAAGAATAATCCCAGATCAACCGTGGTTTTGGGCGGCGACTTTAACGCCAAGGACATTAACTAGGACAGTTACACAGTTAGGCCGACTACAACACATGGACCTCTATGTGAGGCAGTTCTGGCCACTGTCCAGGACCACCATCTGGAGCAGCTACAAAGGTCCCCTACTAGACAAGACTCACTGCTTGACTTGTACTGCACAAACAAGCCCAGTCTTGTAAAGTCAATAACCACCATTCCTGGATTCAACCCGGCGGATCATGACTTCATAGTAGTCGACAACTGGGTTACAGCTGAAAGACTCAAGACGCCAGCTCGTAAATTTCACAAGTGGAGCAAGGCAAACTGGTCTGATATCAAAGCCAAGACTGCTGATTTCGCCAGGTCCTTCCTCACCGACAATTCACACACAGTCCAGGCCAATTACGATGCATTCTCTGCCCATATTGAAGTCATGCTTGAGAAGTATATCCCCCATGGGTTTACAAAAACCAGAAAAGACGTACCCTGGCTTAGCAGAGATTTAAAGAGGCGCTGCGCACCATACCGGAGTGGAACAATCTACCCGACAGCACAATTATGGCCGGTTCTGCCTCCGACTTTAAGAACCGGTTCTCCGCAACCCAGCCGTGACACACTTGCCCCGTTCCTGTGTTGGCCCTGATGGGCATTTAGGAACTACTTTTCAGATTCAGATTGCACAATTATGGCCGGTTCTGCCTCCGACTTTAAGAACCGGTTCTCCGCAACCCAGCCGTGACGCACTTGCCCCGTTCCTGTGTTGGCCCTGATGGGCATTTAGGAACTACTTTTCAGATTCAGACCCAACAACAAAACAAAGCGTACATTCCATAATTTCAAGTACACAATCCCACGCATTTCCTGTATTTATTTGTTTTCATTTTGGCTGAGATAACTCGAAAATAGATGTAGGCTTACTGGTGACCTAGGTCAAACTCGCTGCCGAGGCCTTCTATCTAAAAAAAACATAGGCTGTGTTATCTAGGTAAACATAACAAACCTTGATCATAATACATTAAATTACGCGTTGGACTGATTTAATTAATTTAAAGTGAAAACGTGTTGTGAGGTCAGAATAATGCAGGATCCCGTGAGAACAAACCCAAAAACAACACAATTTCATGTGATAAAATCGTACAATAGATTTAATCTAGCTAGATCAAGGTAACGAAGTCACAATGTAATAACGATTAGAAGCTAAGTGAGAAGCCAAGGTTTGTTTACATCAGAAATTCGTTTCTCTCGATTAGAAGCTAAGTGATAAGGTTTGCTTACATCAGAAATTCGTCTCTCTCTCTCTCTCTCTCTCTCTCTCTCTCTCTCTCTCTCTCTCTCTCTTTCTCTCTCTCACATTGAACATAAGGAAATAATTATAAATAAAAAAAAAACACCCTTTGATATACGAGCATGGATTTTTTTTCACTAACTAAAACTCGAGTTCTACGTTATGTTCATGAGTGTTGCCATGTACAATTGTACAAGTACTCTAAGTCTCTCTCTCTCTTCCCTTCTGGGAAAGAAAGAGAGAGAGAGAGCGATCTATCTATCTTTCCGGGTCTAACGTTTCATGGGTTCCCCGAGAGATCCCATACGGAAACGGCATTATAGTACTCCAAGTCCAAGAGGCGAATTGGCGTCCCGATTCTCTCGAGGTACATTATGCTTATGGTATGGCTAGTCCATTTGTAGACTATAGTATTTAGGTCAATATCCTCAACGTTGCCATGTAGGTGTCAAGTCCCAAGTAAACATGTTGATCAGGAAAAAAGACATTACGTTGAGTCTAATCTATTTTTATCAAAGAAGAATTAAACACAGTGGGTAGAGAATGTGAGCTTACACTGTATGTGACTGTAAACATCTACCGCATTACATGTATGTATTTATAAGAGTACTGTGTTTAGTGCACCGATGTGCATACTGGTGTAGACCCTGCATCGCATTTAAAAGAACAATGTTTATCAGTTTCACTTGCCCGAAGTTTCCAGAATGATCCTTAAGTCCATTACTGAGGTTCGAAGAGTGGATATCTTGATCGCACTGACTGACCTTAACCAACTGCGTCGCCAACGTTAAATTTTAAACACACACACACATTATATTCATTTATATTCATTTGTTACCCTGTTTCCTACCTTGCTTTAAGATGAGAAATTCACTGCATTATAATGCATATTGAGCCGGCTCTATGAAGCGCACCTAACTTAAGCAGAGACTAGATAGGGAATTGAATTGAATTGTATTCGAAAAAAAGGCATTTGGACCATACATCATAATTAAAACATAATAATTATAAGGTACTTCAAGTGAAAGTATTAAATTGGTTTACAATGTCTCCAATAATAATACATTGAAAATTACGTTCGAGCCCTGATTGGGTCGGTGTCATTTTGATAAGATCGGCTGATACAGTCATGGTATCCCCGCCCTACCTCTTGTCAGGCAACACATAAAATTATCAGACTTCAGTCAACAATTATGAAAATTCCCGTTGTTGTTGTTGTTGTTGTTGTTGTTGTTGTTGATGTTGTTGTTGTTGTTGTTGTTGTTGTTATTATTGTTGTTTTTAGGGGTGTAGAATGATTCTAAATGGTTAGTGAATACGGAACTTGTAGGCCCGGAAGATCAGTTAGAGTGCGCGGTTTCTAATCAAGAGTGCCGAGTTTGAAAACCGATAAGGACGACTTGTTCCCCACTGGTTACGGGAAAAACCTGAAAGTCTGGAACAAGTGGTTGAGCGTTAGTCTCCCATTCACTGGTTCGAAACCAGCGATCACTTGAAATGTATTTGTCTGAAGTCGTCCCCTACTGGTTGGATCGGTGTCAGTATGATGTGATCGGCCGAGACAGAAGTCCTATTATCAACGCACTGCCTCTATAGGTAAATTTGTCAAACGTTCGCCTTGGGACCCGTCCACAGTTTAGCCTTGCTGTTGACGTTTGGCGTTAGGAATCCAACTCACTCACTAAGCTTGAATACCGACAAGGCTGACTCGTTCCTCCCTACTGTTGGTGTTGCTATCAGCGACCGGTGAGACCAAAGTCATTTGAACTCCACGCTCTCTATCTGTGTGACAACATGTAAAATTACCATACAGAAGTAAGAGCTTAAGCATTGTTGACAAATTAACAAACAATCGAAGAGTGACTTTATTAATTTCTCCTTTTGTTTTGGTTAGAACCCAACTATAGTCTTTTTTTTTTTAAGGATACCAAATCAACAGGCTAAGTCACTGAATCGACTTAAGTGAACATATTTCTGCATCATAAGGTTAATACACTAATAGTGATCCATTTATTTATTTTTTTAATTACTATCATAGTTAGGGTAGAAGGAGGGTACGTATTTTTTGGTTGTTGGGCCTACACGGCTAGACTAAGAATGTAAATCGTTCTAGCTGTGTCTAGAATTTTAATATCTCAATTTGGTTCTAAATGCAAGTTTTTGGTTATTTCGATGACCCTGCCCGTTATTTTTGAAGCCTCGGTTGACACTAAGTCTTGTAGGTTGATGGCAAGACAAAAATCAAAGAGTGGCTCTAATATTGTCCTTTGGTGTGGGGGAAAGGGGGGGGGGGAGTAGATACACATTATAAACGACCTCGATTTTGTATGCCCGCAATGCACATAAGATTGCATCAGAAAAAAGCTCACCCATGTGACTTGAGATCCTCGTGAAACTCGTGAATATCTACCATAGAGTACTGCTTGTATAACATAGAGCGCTTTCCGAATCAAGCTTTCCTCTTGACACGTGCAAACCATTGCAAGTCGAAATATTTGATTTACATGACCAGCGGAAACAGTATGATAATCTCCAATGTATTTTTCGTCTCCTATGCGATGGGCAAGAGTGCCCTATTTTTTTTTTTTTGCTCCGACACGATTTTGCTCAACCACCTCTCTAGTACTCATACTCAATCATTGTATATTGCACATGTGACATTTCATCGACGTCCCATAAACCCTTTCTGTGAGGAATACCACGAGGGAACGGTCGTTCTTTTGCCTTTTGCCTGTTCAACTAAGAAGAGCCAATATACAGAGCAGCCTTTCCTGAAGTCCGCAGGATTTCAAAGATTTTCTGAAGTTTTTATCAAATATTTATTAAAGAGAAATAAAAAATCATTTGAATCAAGACGGCGAATCTTGTAAAAAAAAAAATCAGATCTAGACCGGATCCCTGTTTTGGCTACTATATTTCTCCATTTCTTCCATCGAGAGCAAGGCATGATCGACCGAAACACGACATGCCACATGGCGAAACTCGGGTGAGTCCTAGATCTAATCTCGATAATATTAAAATAAGTCAATACTTAGAAACTGGTAAGCAATATTAGATATATTTTATAGATGTTGAAGTGATTCGTGGTTTATGGCAACATCACTTTATCTTAACCTTTTATAAACTTGCGATTAATGAGTTAAACGTCATTATTTTTATATAGTGGTCGGGTCCCAAGATTAATGTCTGACAAAAGTATGTGCTGCCACACAGACAGCGTGCGGGATTAGGACTTCGGTATCACTCCGCCACATTAGACTTGACAGACACAAACAGTGGAACAAAGTGTAGTTTTATTCGATCGTTGGTTTCGAACTTTGGGCCTTCCTGATTAAAAGAAAAATGCTCAGCGTTTGAGAGAATAATAATGATAAAAATAATAATAATAATAATAATAATAATAATAATAATAATAATAATAATAATAATAATAATAATAATAATAAATGAATACGACAATATCTACATTTTATTTTCTATAGAGCGCTTCTAGCCAAAACGGGGAGCCAATGAAGGGTTCTAAGCAAAATTCTAGTTTTGTCCAAGAAAATGCACTCCTAATACACGTATGGCCGCCCTGTTATGAACTGTCTGTAACTTATTTATTCTAGGGCGACCAGGTAACAAAGAAAAATGTGAAATAATATAGGCACGATAGCATAAAACACACATACCACTGTTTTAAGTGACTGAGACGAGATACTTTTTCAATTGATTGATCTTTTTAAGTTCGTAATTTGATATTCTAGTTGTGTTAGTGTGATCCTCCATAGTAAGAGAACTGTCGAATCACCCCTAGGTGTTTTGCTTATGACAAACTTCAATCGTGCTTCTATATATTGAAAGGTTAAGATTTGGCATGTTATTTATATTGTGGCTTGTTCCACATAAAGTACCTCAGTTTTGTCACCGTTCAGCTTCAATTTATTACTAAACATCCAACCTCGTAATACTATGGTCTCGCAACATGCTTCCAATCGTCAATAACAAAATAAATTTCCGATTGAGTGGAACATTTATAAAGCTGAGTATCTTCAGCAAACATATGATTACAAATTTTATGTGGTCTTATGGCGTTGGAAAGAGGTCTTACATAGCGCGTATAGAGGATAGGACCAAGGACCCAGCTCTGTGGGGCACTGAAACAGGTTTAAAACCAGACAAGTTTCCATTTGTGGATAACGCTTGTGATTTGTTTGTAAGGTCTACACCATTCAATACTGAAACACTGTTATTCCAAGGTGGTCACAGAGTGCATTGAACATTTTTTTTTCCAACTGGAATCAGAGTAACTGTAAAACCCGTCTATTCTTTCAACCCTGAAAAGCTAGTTATTATAATAATTATGGTTAGTTAAACAAAAACCAACAAATTAAAAGATATGAAGACTTTACAAACATACTAATAACTCATTTACATTAGTACACAGTTATCCAATATGTCTTGGCTTGTTGTACTCATCCAGTCATTCAAATCCTGGGTATTTCTTACTATTAATTAAACAATATTCGATGAAAGTTGGAAATTTATTGACTGGCACATTGAAAATAAATTGTGTGCCACAGCGGGCCGTCATTCACAAAATGACAAAGTAGTGGGTCTTGGCATGAACATCCAGGCAAACAGTTTGGTACTGCCTGTGCTGTTGGGATCAACGTTCAAGGTCACGTGTTGTCTTAAATTACATGTATATAGTTTCTCATAGAAACACCTTACCTCTTTTGTGATTTCATCCTTTATTTCGAGGCAAGAGTAGCCATGCACTTTCTAGGTAAAATATACCAATGCATCTTTTTTTCTCTCCTCATCTTTCCATCGTGATGTTGATCTTAAAATTACGCCTTCAAAAGAATTAACACTTGGATGTTAAGTTCTTTTTGTTTCTATAAACAATGCTGAGTTTTCTTCCAGCCCATCATCTTTGTGATCCCATCTTTATAGCCAAGTTCAATACATTTATTGAAGGGGTAGAGTGGATGCGATTGTGATAAAGAAAAGAATCGAGACAATCCACTTTCACTTTTATCTTGGCTCTCACTCGTCACCATGCGAGTTGCTCTGCTCCAGAGTTTTTCTCTCTACTAGGTTGTGACCATCTACCATTTTTAAAGATATCACCTTTACCTTTGATTATTCACGTGTTTGTTGTAATTATCTATTCGAGGATTGAAAAGAAGTCCATTGCATTCCAGTCATCAGTGAAAAAGACATGTTCAAGGTTTATCTCTTTCAATTTTTTTCAATGTTTCAATTTTTTAGAATAACATATGAAAAGAAACGCGGGCATCCTTTTTTCGCTGTACACCGACGCAGTATTGTCCGAAATTGTTCTATTGAAACACCAAGAATAATAGTTTGCTTCTTTACCTTCAATGAGTTTGATTGGTGCAACTTAAAATTGAAAGTTGTTTTAAAGTTGGTTGACCCTCTAGCTTGTGCTTTAAAGGAGCTTAAAAACAAATCTCAATTCAGACTATAAACATTTTTTGTGAGATTGGTGGTCTAAGCATCTTGCAATACTGGCTCATATGCATCCCATTGTTCCACAACCATAGCTTCTTATTTTCCTGACGAAGCTGCAGTCCGGAGGAAAATGGTAATTTTCAAATCTTTACCAATACTTGTCTGAACCGATTAGGTCTTTTGAAAGAGCAGTCGTGTAATCTGCATGTTCTTTTGGTACATTTTCGCCATTCAGTTGGTAGGATTGTCTGATTTAAAACCTTTATAAATTTAGTTATGCCCAAATGTCCACGGCTACAATAACAAAGAGTTGCTGCGATATAGGGCAACCCTGCCTTACATACACCTCTTTCTAAATTAGAAAGACAATTAGTAAGCAAATGAAATACTAATTGCATCTTGAACAGAGATTCGCAAATACTACAAAAGGACGAATTATAACAAATAAAACGAAGACAACTAAATTATAAACAAAATGGCCAATTATCGATGTCTGTTCGCAGAATACGACGTAAAACGTCAAAGAAGTCTCCGAACAGTTTGCAATGAGCCACAAAACACTATCTGAAGGAAAGCGTTTAAGCACTGCCATAAGATATACAAATCAAAGATAATCTAACAAAATGAAAATAGTAATCAACAGCACAGAGCACAGAAATCAGCCGGCTACTTGCCAAGACAAACCTACAGCGTGTCTGATGGTATCAATAGCCTTTTTCTTTCATCTCACATCTACTCTCTTTTTATAAAGTACCCACGCCTTTTGCATTCAGTGAGCAAAATTTAATGGTTCCATTTGCATTTCGTCAGTGACATTTATTCCTCTGTTTGATGATTTTCAAACCTTTGAACGCAGGGGACTCGTAAACATAACAAAACACTGATATATGGTGTAGTCAATGTAAAAAAAAATCATATGCAACATGGTGATCCAATAATGGACTTTAGTTTTGAGAAGGTCATACATTGATGCCGTGACAAATCGTCCAACATTCCTGTTCAATCCCAATGCGCTTTGGCAAGAACTGGCCCTGAGCAAGGGCCAATGTGAAGCATTACATTTTCTACCAACTACCACTACTAAAGCGTGTCCTCTGCCAATGAACGTAACAAATTAATTAGCACACACACAAATCTTGTCTGCAGAAGCAATAAATGAGTAATTCCGAGGTTTGTTTGGATATGGTGGTATCCCTTTCATTTGATCGGGGTTTTCCACGCGTATCGTCTGGATTGTGGTCGGAGATGGTCTCGCCCTGGAGTCTGGCGCGGTCCAATAATGACTTTGGAGTTAACATGCTTGACCGCTCTCTAAACTTGGCGCCCGAATGATTTCAGGCTCACCAGCCGGAGTCGCGGCTTTCTCTTCTTGTTGTGTGTGTGCTGCCTATAGGGGTTTCATGCCTCCTACATTTAGACACTTTTAATTCTTTCGCTGTTCATCATGAAAATTAATATCTTTACTTTAAGCGAATAAATCCCCTCTTTTCTACGCATTTGGCACCATATCTGCTTCTTCAAATTTTTCATACGTCGAATGAGGCTGTTTTTACTGTCCACGAAAACAACTCCGAACTGTTGCCTTGGTGACATATGCCCAGCAACCCTGTGTATGTGTGTGTGTGTATGTGTGTTGTGCTGTATAGCGCACATTCAACAATGGTTCTGTGTCTGTTAGCATTTAGATTTGCCAACTCTGTTCTTTCATAAAAATGAAGTTTTTAGTCTTTTTGAATGTTTTTATGGTCACGGTTGTTTTCTAGGTGGTACATTTTTTTAGTTCACCTCGTAACATTCCCTTAAATTCATGGACATGTTGACAAAGAAGTCGATCTTGCCAATACGTTTGGGTTGTTCCTCGCTACAGCACTCCACCAAAGGTTCACCAGAATAGAGAATCGTGACGATCTTGGCTTTGCCTTTTTGTGCTTTGGAGGCCCACTGCGTTCCTTTTGCTTAGTTCAGATAGAAAACCACAGGACAAAGATTTTGAAACGAGCTGCATTACTAGCTGCATCAAGAACGGTTTCACAAATAAAATTCGGGTTTAAAGGGAACTTTCATCATATCTATTACTATCAGATTTTGTCCATAATCCTGTCCTCTTAAGGTATATTGGAAAGAAGCTTTTTCTTTCCTTCTCAGCCTATCATTTTCCTGTCCACTTCAGTCTCTCTTCTTACCACTTCTCTGGTCAACACCCTCTCTTATTTTTCTATTTACTCCTTAACCGTCTTCTTAATCCGAGTGCATTTTCGTATCAAGCACATCTATTTAATGACCTTTTCGTTTTTTTGTGTGCTGTTTTACAATTATCTTTGGCTGAGCGACATTTGGAACTTAGAACAGCAAATAATGATTACAGATAAGTTACATGTGCACAAAACGAATTCAAAACATCTGATCTAAGACAGCGTTATTGACAAAATCTGATTTGAGATTGTTCCTAATTAAATGTTTCTATCGTGTGAACATTTGCCTGTGATTTAACAGTTGCCTGTGATTTGTTATGTTACTTGTGATTTGTTGAAGCTTTGTAGTGGCACAAGCACTATGAATAAGTATAAAAAGTGACTCAAATGAAAAATCAGCCCAAAACTAAAGTATAGCACTTTAGGCAATTACATAGGCATCCAACCAACTTCACACAATTGTTACAACGCGAAATATAGAAAAAAACGTGAAAAACACTACACGCACAACGCTGCCAATGAACGTATTTGATCATGTTATGTCATAGTGACGCCCCGTAGTAAAAAGGGGACATGAGAAACAAACACCTCACAAAATGTTTACCTTGCTTGATAACACGAATAACATGGCTCTTTTGTTTATAAAAATGTTTTAGTGCATTGTAAATCCAGATTTTTCCACATACTTTGTGATTTTCTCTTGTCTTGTTTTTGCCGCTGGACGGCATGGTGTCAGAATACGGAATGGCGCGTGTTGATCAACCATCTGTTCGAATATTGTACAGTTTGTCATCGTTAAAATCCAGAAAATACAAATAGCTTAGAGCATGGTCTTCTGTTAACAAAATTCATTTGGTAGAACCGGGCTCTGGGTCAGCATAACGTCATTGATTTCCTAAACTGGTTCCTCAGAAAGGGAACTGCCTGGGAGGTATGAATCGCTTTTCTGTCAACTCAAACAGTTCCCAAAGTTATCAAAATTTACTTCTCAAACATTTCCTCTAGTTTAAAATGCATTAAAAATGTCAAAATCAAATGGTCCCGTTCCTGTGAGGCTATCAAAACCGGAAAAATATCCGCCTCAACGCTATGATCCTTACTAGAGGAAGTGGTTGTTTTTGCTACTAACAATGATTGTTGCTACTAACAATTAACTTGGTTGTTGCTACTAACCATTAACTTGGTTGTTGCTACTAACAATTAACGTGGTTGTTGCTACTAACAATTAACGTGGTTGTTGCTACTAACAATTAACGTGGTTGTTGCTACTAACCATTAACGTGGTTGTTGCTACTAACAATTAACATGGTTTTTGCTACTAACATTTCACCTGGTTGATGCTACTAAATAATAACGTTGTTTTCGCTACTTATAAATTACGCCGGTATTCACTTTACAAAAATCACTTGAGGTACAATTCTTAAAGATAGGCACCGGATTAATAAAAGAGGTTAGTAACATCTAGAATGGTGATGGCATTACGTTTGCGGAAATGTACACAGAGGCGAAGGCAGCCATATTTTTATGAAAAAACTGTCGGTGTGGAAAAAGTGTTAACTGAAGGCTCGACCACACCTTTTTCGGATTTTCTGTTCTTGAAATGCAAAAGGCAGCTAGTTCTATTTTACCTTGACCATTCCATCTGGATTGACCTGAACTTTATATTAAATTGTATGATTATGATCTGGTAATAATGCAAGAAATGCTTGACTTGTATTGGTTTGTCTTCAAGCATTGGTTGATAGTGATTGTGCCTCTCGTCTACTGGTACTAGTGGTAGTGGCAGCTTAAGCTGTTAACGACTTCCTCAAAATGGTTCTAAGCGTTGTATGGAAACTCTATTAGTTTGGTAGTTAAGGATGGTATAGGAAAGAGAAAACTTGTCGAATATGATAGAGAGAATTTAACTCCTGGAGAAGTTGGGACAAAAAACTGAGCACTGTCAGGCTGATTTTCTCTGGGTAAACTAAGCTCTTATAAAACATCACCACCAAACAAAGCTTATATAACCTTCTCCGCAGTTATTTTGCGAAGAGAGTGACTTCAGTCCACCTCGTAGTTGTGTCAATCACAGTAGAGATAAATTCATGTGGTCTTTTGGTTCATTCTTCGTCTCAAATGTCAGGTCTGGAACAGACATCGAAATTCAAGCTCCTTCAAACTTATCCGTTGTCGGTTTAAAGTATGAAGTTTGCGCAAATCAAATCTGATCACAATATTTACCTTCTCAGGCTTTTGGTGTGTGCCATTCTGTCTGGCCTACGAGCCACAGGACATGCTTCACGTTTCATGCTACATGCTATATGTTTCATACACTGGGCTATATAACTCACACTATCATGATACATGCTTCATATTTTGCCAGAGACAGAGGGATTCTGTTTTGTTTCTCCGAAGATGAATTTCTCCGACGAAGATGTTCTGGTTTTGGTTTTGTTACAGAGACGAAAAAGAAAGACAAAGCATAATTATAATTGTGCTGAGAACATTTTCTTCTTAAAGAATTACGGGGAGAGTTTCTGATGACATTCCTTCATCTTCTTGAGAATCTTGATGAAGAACTTTTTTCAATTATTCGAGGATTCGTACAATACTTACAATGCGTTGAAGTCTTTTGTGCTGGAACGTCTAAGCCAGATTATTCAAACTGGAGAAAATCAATCTCAGCGGAAGAAAGCTCACCATTACTCTCAGGTTGGAACTATAATAGTGTGTCACACAAGACACATTTTACACACATACATACACAGAGGAAAATACCAAACAAAAATAAAAACTTCAGAGATATTCAAATACTTAACGAACGAATTTTGGTGAAAATGTCAATTAGGCTATATATGTCAGAGTGGATTTCACTGACTATAAGAATTCCTGGGTGCAGAAGTGATCTTGCCAAACTGAACAGTTTTCTGAACTTTGGGGTCCCATGAAACTCTTGAGTTCTCATTATTTTGATTGAAAGGAGCGGAGCTCTGCCAGGAACGCAAGGGGGACTGTTGACCTTGCCCAGACATCTGACTTTGTGACAGGTTTTGAAAAGGATTGAGAGTAGTACTACTAGTAGGGTTGTAGTAAGATTGGGATGGCGATTGTGCTGACATTGGGGGGGGGGGTCGGGGGGGGGGGGGGGGGGGTCCAGGGGGTAGAACATCGGCTTCCGACGCAAAAGGTCCCTAGTTCGAATACTGGCTGTTGCATTCCCAATGGTTGGGTCGGTGTCAGTATAATGTGACTGGCTGAGATAGGAGTCAGGGTATCCCCTCCTTGTCTCGTGTGTAGCCGCACATAAAATTTTCAGACGTTCGTCGTGGGGCCCGCCCACAATAGCCTATATAGTGCTGCTGTTGGACGTTAAACCAACCCAACAATTGTGCTGACATTGAACTGCTCAGGGGTGATGTAATTGGAGTAAAGGAATTATACGATATAAAAATGGCCCTGGTGATTTTGTTCAACGCAAAGTCTTTTTTAAATAGCTGTAATATTTGCAGCTGGAACTCCTGGAATCGATCATCATCCAACTGAGGCATGATAGTTCTTGTCTTTTCTTTCTCTATATCGATCTCTATCGATCGATCGATCGCTCGATGTCTATATCCACCGACCTTACAATTTCTATCTCTGTCTCCCAGATTTCTGATATTAGCTACCGTTATTGACACAATCTGATTTGAGCATGTTCCTAATTGTTTCATGGTGTGTGAACAGTTTTCTGTGATTTGTTGAAGAATTGTATTGGCACTTTGAATAAGTATAAAAAGTATGATTCAAATGAAAAATCAGGTCAAAAGTAAAATATAGCACATTAGGCAATGACATAGGCATCCAACCTATTGCCACAATCCCATCCTGAATGTAAGAAAATGTATGAACTTCACACGATTTTTACAACGTGAAATATGAAATCTTGTTGAACACTGCGCGTACAAAGCTTCCAATGAACGTATTTTGTCATGTTATGTCATTATGACGTCCCGTATTTACAAGGACAGTACAAAGGGGACATGACAATTAAACACCTCACAAAATGTTTACCTTGCTTGATAACACTCATAACATGTCTTTTTTCTTTGTCAAAAACGTTTTTGTGCTTTTTAAGTCCAGATTTTTCCACATACTTTGTGCTTTTCTCTTGTCTTGTTTTGCCGTTAGACAGCATGGTGCCAGATCACAAGTGGTGCATGTTGATCAACTATCTCTTCGAATATAGAACAGTTTAACATCACTAAAATCCAGAAAGTTTCCCATCACTAAAATCCAGAAAGTGCCATCCTTAAAATCCAGAAAGTGCCATCACTAAAATTCAGAAAGTGCCATCCTTAAAATCCAGAAAATACAACTAGCGGAGTGTTAAGCAGTGAAAGGCTTCACGTCGAGAGTTCTGCCTATTTATTATGGCTTGATATGATTCTTACGGTTGATCCTTTATTAAATCCTCAATCTGGACATTGGGCAACCGCTATATTTACATGAAAAAAAATAGAGCTCCACCGAATCAAAAGCACTGTGAGCTCTTTTCGTGAAACGCTTTACTTCAGTCTATAATCTCTGGTGCTATTATACACACGTTTATAAAAGAAAACTGGAAGGCGCGATGGAACAATATGACAACCAACAAATTGCACCGTGTCCAACCACATTTAGGTCACTCTCTCAGGCAAGACGACGAGACCAAGTGGTACTCGATCGAGTCCGACTTGGACATTCTCATCTTACTCACGCTTTTCTACTGAGAGGTGAAGAGCCTCCACTGTGTCATACCTGCAACTGTCAATTGTCCATTAGTCACATTCTGGTTGATTGTCCGGTTTTTTACCGGGAAAGAAATGTGTACCTGGCTTCCAAGCCTCTAGAGAGCATAATTATTTACTTATGTTAGTCCTCAGCGTCTACTTAGGTACCTGAAGGACATTGATGTATATAATAAAATTTAACTGTGATAATCCTACACATGGATCTTTTAAACTACTGTACATACCCTTCACTTTTAAACAAACCTTTTACGCACAATTTTTATGATTTTACTACTCAAAGAGATAAGGAAACACCGTTGCTACTAGTATAATGCACAACATAGCCGTTACCGTGCTGACGTGCCGTAAAACAAACTCACTCACTCACTGTGGTGTTTTAGTCCGTTATGTCCAGTGCTGAGCCTAAATATGGTGGTTTTGTCTCGTCTGCTTAGGCAGTATACCCCACCTTGCTTGTTGTATTCAGGGTGACTCTTTTTCCATTTTTTGTTTAGGCTGGTTTTGATTATGGACTTTACTTCTCTGTATGTGACTTTCAATCTGTTCCAGTACGGACCCTTCCTTTGCCAATCTGTCAGCCCGTTCATTTCCCTCTATCCTGCAGTGGGCTGGGATCCACTGCAAGGCCAGAGACTCTGTGTTTCTAACTACATTTCCTAGACACTTAGCAAGATATTGTCTTTCTTCCCCATTTAAGTCTTCCAATTTTTCCAAGACTGACCTTGAGTCACTGAGAAGTACTGCTCTGGCTTTTGGGATGGATGGATGGTGTGATCCTCTCTAGTATAGTCAAAGCTTCTTTGATGGCTTCCAGTTTTCTGCCGAATCTAAAGGAAACCCTTCCTAACAGAACAAATCCAAATAGGAAACACGAAATAGTTATGAGCAGATTACGCATCGGCCATACTTGGCTCACACATGTCTATTTATTAAAAAAAATGAGGATGCTCCTTTTTGCTATGCTTGTGACAGCCCTTACACTGTCAGGCATATTTTAATTGAATGCATAGATTTTGCTGATATCAGGAAAAAACACTATGTCGCAAACGACATGGGACAACGTTTCAGAGAAATAGATCCCAGGAAGATACTTGATTATCTCAAGGAAATTGAAATATTAAACAAAATCTGAAGCAATGTACAGTCTGTTTTAGCCTGTTGTATATATACTTATTTTAAACACACTTTTTAAACTATATTTTTATTTTATATGATGACTCACAGTTGGATGAATAAGTAGGGAAGGATAAGAAATGGAGGGATAAGAAATAGAAGGAAAAACGTCATGTTAGATTACAGACCCTGAGATCGCCTATTACGGTGGACTGGGTATACCAAATAATCAATCGATGGCTTCCAGTTCTGCTTTATAGTTGGAGCAGTGGGTACCAGTGGGGATGGAGCTTTCTATCGTTTCCTGGTTTGGCATTTCATATAGACCCCGCTACCTCCATTTGTAACTGCTTCCTCAGCTGACCCGTCTGTGTATACTCTTATCCATTCTTTTGCGGGAAAGTTTTTGTCGAGGTAAGCGCTTGTTAGTTCTTTCAGTTCTATGTCTGAACACTTGGATTTGCTTTCGATGTTTGTTATGCGACTGTGGATAATAATCATGGGTTCCTCTTCCCAGTGTGGTGTTGGGGCATGTGTTTCCAGAGGTGTAATGTTCTTTATTCCTAGAATGCTTTGATTTCCTTGTTCGATCAGTTTGGATTCTCTGGAGAAGCTACTTCTTTTAAGTCTCCCTTTGTTGGGATCCTTCATCGAATTGGTTAAATGTGGCCAAATGAGCTTGCTGCTCAGATGTGAATGATGCACTACTCTCGACTGCAGTTCTATATTCTGCTGCCACGGTGAACTTTTTGGCTTTAGTCGGAGAATCTGCTCTGTAGGTTTTTTAATCCTCGGGCACTGGTTAGTCGCTGTTTGAGCAGTCTTTGACCCAGCACTAGTGGCCTTTGCGTAGGTTCGGCGATGGGTCGGTCTCTATGATTACAACCATTCTGGTCTGTACAAAGATACGACCATGCTGGGCTTAATACCGTTGAATAATCTCTTCTTCTTTCCACTTGAGGCATTCTTTGGCTATGGTCCAAAAAGTGGCATTTAATACTGCGCACCGGTCTCTTATAAGGGGTTACTTTTCGCGTCGTTCAGAGATGTCGCTTGCGACGTAAAGTCGAGCATTTACTTTTTCTGCGTTCATTTAAAAAAAATTGTCAAGACGAAATTGTTGGTCCTGCCTTGTCGCTACTAATCATTCACGTGGTTGTCGCTATTAACCATTAACTTTGTTGTTGCTACTAAGCATTAACTTTGTTGTTGCTACTAACCACTAACGCGGTTGTTGCTACTAACAATTAACGTTGTTTTCGCTACTTATAAAGAACGTTTTTATGCGTCTAAATAACGTTACAAAAATCACCTGAGGTACATATCGTAAAGACATGCACCGGATTAAAAAAAGGATGTCAGTGGCATCTAGAACGGTGCATTACGTTAATGTACACAAGAGGCGAAGGCAGCCATCTTATTTTGCAAAAACGTTCGGGTGGAAAAGGGCTGAATGAAGGGTCGACCACACCTTATTCGGATGTTCTGTCCTTGAAAGGTAAAAGGCAGCTAATTCAATTTTACCTTGACCATTTCATGACCCAGTAATGATGCAAGAAATGCTCGACTTGTATTCGTTTGTCTTTAGGCATTGGTTTATAGTGATTTCGCCTCTCGTCTACCAGCAATGGCAGCTTAAGCTGTTGAACTTGCCATGATAAGTACTCTTAGAAAAAATCTTTGCTAAGGAGTAGATTGTTAAAAAACTTCATATGCCCTCTTGGTAATCTATCAAATAACAGGCATAAAAAGGTAAAAACAAAAGCAGTGGGAGTTTTTACTGCCTGTTATCCAACAAAGCCGCAGACAATCGGAAGGAAATTGATCAAAGGAGTAGAGTGGAAACTGTATCAGTTTCGTAGTTTGGGATGGTATAGGGAAGAGAAAACATGGTGAATATCACTGTCAGCTTGTATTTCTTTGTTAAATTTAAATCGTGTTAAAAAACAACAACCCACCAAACAAAGCTTCCTTAACCTTCTCCGCAGTTTTTTTTTTTTGCGAAGAGTGAATTCATTCTACCTCGTAGTTGTATCAATCATAGTAAGGATGTATTCATGTGGTTTTTTGGTTCATTTCTCTTCTCAAATGTCAAGTCTGGAACAGAATCGAAATTGAAGATCCTTCAAACTTCTCTGTTGCGGGCTTATGGTATGAAGTCTCAGGCTTTTACTGCGTGCCATTCAGTCTGCCAGTCATTTTCCCTCTATCTTTCCATTGATTACCATTTGTTCTAGATCTTGCTTTCTGATTAGGTGACCTAAGAACTGGTTATCTTTCTATTGTAGTCTTATAGTTTGGTGAGTGTTCTGTAGGTGTTGGCCATTCTCAATACATCTACATTTATATTTTCATTCTGTCCATGCTTAATTGTAGAATCCTCCTAAAAGCCATATTTCAACATCCTGTAGTTTGTTTTTCTCACTTTTATTGGACATTGTCCAGCTGTTGCATCCACACAGTAGTATGGATCACACATGTGGTTTTGGGATCGCACATTTTCTCGCTAGTGTTATCTTTCTGTTTTTGAAAGTGAACTCATTTTACTGGTGTCTTTAAAATGTCAATTCTCTTTTTTATTCCTGTTCCATCGGCTGTTAAAGTGAATCCCAGATATTTGAAGCAGTCGACTAGTTAAATTGCAATTCTTGATGTTATTACATTTCAAGCTGGAGAAAATCAATCTCAGCGGAAGAAAAGCTCATCATTACCCTGAGGTTGGAACTATAACATTTCAAAGGTAATAAAGTGTGAAATTTGTATAGTGTAACACAAGAGACACATTTTACACTGATAGATACACACACACACACACACACACACACACATAATGGACACGTGCATGCATGCATACATACACAGAGGAAAATACCAAACTAAAAATACAAACCTCAAACAGCGATATTCAAATACTTATGAACTTTATTAGGCTATACATTCAGAGTGGATTTCACTGAATATAAAAATACCTGGATACAGGAGAGATCTTACCAAACTGAAAAAAGTATACTGAACTGTGGGGTCCCATGGAACTCTGAGAACATTCTTTTGAATGAAAGAAGCTCTGCCAGGAACGCAAGGGGAAATGTTGAACTTGCCCAGACATCTGACTTTGTGAAGAAAAATTATAGAAAAGGATTGAGAGTAGAACTACTAGTAGGATGGTAGAAAGATTGGGATGGAAATAATGCTGACATTGAACTGCTGAAGGGTAATATAATTGGAGTAAAGGAGCTATACGATATAAAAATATCCCTGATTTTGATCAGCGCAAATTTTTTTAAATAGCTGTAATGTTTGCAGCTGGAACTTCTGGAATCGATTGTCATCCAGAGTTTCTACCCGTGGCATGATAGTTCTTGTCTCTTCTTTCTCTATATCGATCTCTATCTATCTATCGATCGCTCGATATCTATATCCACCTGGCATGATAGTTCTTGTCTCTTCTTTCTCTATATCGATCTCTATCTATCTGTCGATATCTATATCTATCGATCTATCTCCAAATCTCCGAGATTTCTGATATAAGCTAATTTTTCCATGGTGTATGAACAGTTTTCTGTGATTTTTTGAAGATTTGTATTGGCACTTTGAATAAGTATAAAAAGTGTGATTCAAATGAAATATCGGGTCAAAACGAAAGTATAGCACACTGGGCAAAAACATAGGCATCCAACCAATTGCCACAAGCCTATCCTAAATGTAAGAAAATGTATGAAATTCATACTATTATTACAACGCGATATATGAAAACGTGCACAGTTATGTTATGTCATTATGTCCCGTATTTACAAGGACAGTAAAAAGGGGACATGAGAAATGTTTACCTTTCTTGATAACACGGATAACATTACTCTTTTGTTCAACTTTCCCACATACTTTGTGCTTTTCTCTTGCCTTGTTTTCCGCTGGACGGCATGGTGCCAGATCACGGAGTGGTGCGAGTTGATCGACTATCTGTTCGAATATAGGACAGTTTGTCATCACTGAAATAAGAGGACTAACAGAATGTGTTGTGGTGAAAGGTTTCACATCGAACATTCTGCCTATTTATTATGGCTTGAGATGATTAATACGATTTATCCTTTATTAAAACCTCTATCTGGACATTGTGCAAACGCCATATTTACATGAAAAATAGAGCTCCACCGAATCAAAAGCACTGTGAGCTCTTTTCGTGAAACGCTTCAATTAAATCTATAATCTCTGGTGCTAGTGTGTTAAGTTGGATAATTAGTCCTTTTTAAAAATTGATCCATGTTGATATTATGATCTTGACAGTCTTGTTTCCGACTTGGTAGTGTTCAGCTCGAATGAAATAGGATTAGGGTTAGATATATGAGTATTTCACATTATTTCAAATTATTTTATTTAAGCAAGCAGTTTTTACGATGTCGTAGTCCAGAATGATCTTTTATTCTGCGTTACAGATCGGCTCATAAGAAATACCAGACAGCAGAAAGAACTCGATGAATCTTTAAACTCTAGTGTTCTAGAGCATACCTGGACCAACCTTGTCTTGCGATGGTGTTCCAGAAGCATTTCTGTCCACTCTTGGAGTCCTCTGTCGCCATCATCAGCTACCAACCAGGGCAGATCGTACAGTTTCGGGGGATACTGGTAGTACTGCCCACCGTGGCTCCCCCAGCAGCTTTTGCCACCTGACGACATGGGCTCCTATCTTTTACTTCCCCACTCCTTGAAGTGGTTCCATTTCCAAATACTGTTGCTGGCCCTTTCTGCTGCTTTCCAGCTGTCTCAGCCTTCTCTTTTTTTTCCTTGGTACCCCAAGTCCTTCAACAGTCTGGCCATCGAGGCTGCGGGAAAACCTCTGCATCCCACTTCTACAGCCCATATTCTGACCTTCCACCCGTTCTTCCTTCCTACCTCAGCTATGGTTTCATATTTTGCTCTCTTCAGTTCTCCGGACACCTCCACTATATCTTCACTAGGGACTGTCAGCTCAACCACCGCCATTCGTTTAGTGTGTTCTGAAATGAGTCATGTCTGGTCGGAGTTCTGTCTGTGCTATCCAGTTTGGAACTTTTAGTTTTTTGCCAAGATCCACTTTCATGTCCCAGTCTCGTGCCGTTTCCAAAAAGCTTTGGGCATCTCCACCTGTCTTGCTTTTATCTTTCACTTCTTCTGCCTTCAAGAATGTAATGCTTGGCCTTTTTTCCTTTCCTCTGCGGTTGTAGTCTATTCTCTTCTCGTCTACACACTGGGCAACTATTTTCAGGACTTCGTTGCATCCCATTGTTCCACAACCATAGCTTCTTATTTTCCTGACGAAGCTGCAGTCCGGAGGAAAATGGTAATTTTCAAATCTTTACCAATACTTGTACCAAACCATGTGTTCTTGTTAGCTGGGGTGGGTAGATCATACACTGCTTTTACCAAGAATTTCAGGCTTGCTTCATCTGTCTGTATCACATCTCTATGGGAAAATTTTCTTGCTGGTACCTCCCACGTCGTGTTCGCTCCTTGCTTTGCCCAGTCGATCATTTTGGTTCTTCTTTTCTCTTCCTCCATCTCTCTGATTTCTGCAACAAGCATTGATCGTTTCTCCTTGCTAGAGCTGGAAGTGTAATACTGCCTGTGGTTGAGCCCCAGTCCTTCTCTTCCTACATTTGCTATTCCTGCTATTTCCCTCAACCTCAGTCTTGATCTAGCATCTTCTATCTCAGCTGGCGTGTTAGCTTTCCTTCCACCATCGACTGAGATGCCTGCTTTTCGGACACGTGGATCTCTGGATTCTTCCAATGTGACTAGGTTCCTTGCCTTGGCTGCTTTCACTCCTTCTGTAAGCGCTGTATAAGGCAGTTGTACTCTTGCTGACCTTGAATAGAAGCAATCTGTTGACAGGGTTTTGGGCAGTCCTAGTCATCTCTTTAAACATGTTGTAATATTCTTTGGATCTCTTCCACCTTGGTTGCTGGAACATTGTAGATACTGAGGGGCCACATTATCAGAGGCAATAGCATATGCTGTACCATCCATGCCTTGTATCTGCCAGGCAATCTGCACCTTTCGATCAATATCAGTTCTCTCCTTGCTTGATCAACTGTTTGTTCGTTCTGTTCCTTTTCATCCAGGCTCATATTGTTACATAATATTAACGTTTTTATATGTAGTTTTATTGGGTTTAAATTTGATTCAGAACTCTTCTAATTGAGTAGTTGCGAGTATCAGATCACTTGGAGCGTCTATGCTCGACTTTAGCTCTTGATTCTGCTGCCACGGTTGACTTTTTCAGTTTGACCGGAGAATCTGACTTGTAGAATTTTTCTCTTTGGGCTTTGGCAGTGGTGTTAGCACTGCCGCTTCCCTTAGGAGGCGCTGTTTGAGCACTCAGCACTGGTGGCCTTGGCGTAGATTCGACGCTTTATGTTTGGGTCGAGTTCTACGACAATGACGCTCTTGCCTGTACCACCATACTTCCTCCATGGCAGTTCAGACAGCTGGGATCGGCTTTACAGTCCTTCCCAGCGCGCCCTCCCTTACCACAGCGGCACCACGATGCTGTGAAACCTACAGTTCGTTAGGCCAAAAAAAAAACCATGGCATTAAATACCCCACTCTCAGGCATGTCAGTGGCGGCAAGTCGGTTAGGACGAAGGTATTGGTCCTAATTTTATCACTCCACTTCCGTACGAAAATGACCCAGATGTGGGTGACTCCACCAAGTCCCAAAATCGTCTCTTCCTTACTCAAAGTCGCGAGATCTAACCACTCCCTGGACTCCAATGAGCCTTTACAGTCACAGGGATATTAGAAAAAGAATCTATCTTACCAAGACCTTTTGTTTGTGCCTCACTAGAGCACTCCACCAAGAAAACGGAGCTTCGTGACGCTCTTGGCTTCACCTACAATTTTTTCAGTGCCTTACTAAGAGCAAAGACACTGAGCTTAGCCACCTTTTTGTCATCACTGATCACCTGAAATGATGACAAGGTTTGTGTGGCAGTGGAGCCCAAAAGAGTTTGCTTAATCCGGATGGCACACCTCCTCCATCCGGACAAGGCTTCTTAAATAAGTTGGGAGTTGGGGAGGTTTCAATAGATAGTAAGGATTCCATAGATAAAAGAAAGAGATGTTCTGTTCCGCTCCCCCCCCCCCCCCCCACACACACACGCCATCGAGCCCAACAAGGGGACACTGCGCTGTAGTCAATTTTCGGCACTGTGCATTTGTATGCCTTAATGATTTAGAATAAATTGCATCAAAAGTATTAATCTCCTTTGGAAATTTAATACCATTTCTTTCCGGCAGACGAAATGACATAGTTACGTAAATGTAAAAAAAAATCAATGATTATTGTTCATCTTTGTAATGGAAATAATCAATATAAAAAGAGGACGTATCATAAACTTTCTTAAGATACAATTCTGCTTATCATCAAAATGGACTACCCAATCTTACTACATTGCTTAAACTATGAACTTGTTAAGTATGTGGTTGCATACAGCTAGGCGCTTTTACATATTTTTTTTCACAAGTATCTCTGCTAAAGGCATGCTTGTACACAGAAAGACGCTGGTTTCCTGTACTGCATCCATAAAATGCTACCGTGGAACTTTTTAAACGCGAGAAAGTCGGCACAAAATAAAGTACCGTGGGATAAATACTGTGGCGCCAATGAATATAACGTAAACATTAATTCAGACCTTATTTTCTACCTTCCATCAACGTGCTGTCAGGTCATCAGGGTCAACTGACGTGACGTGAAGTACACGCGAGACAGCCGGATCCACTGTGTTAACATCTTTACGTTATTGTTGCTACTAGTAATTAACGTTGATGCTCTTACTAATAATTAATGTTGTTATTGCTACTAGTAATTAACGTTGTTATTGCTTATAATATTAATCAATGTTATTACTACCAATAACTGTTATTGCTACTACTTATTAACGCGGTTGTTGCTACTAACAATTAACGTGGTAGTTGGTACTAACCATTAAAATTGTTATTGTTACTAGTAATTAACGTGGTAGTTGCTACTTACAATTAACGTGGTTGTTCCCACTAACCATTAACGTGGTTGTTGCTACTGACAAATAACGCGGTTGTTGCTACTGACCAATTTTTGCTTTACTAACCATTAACGTTGTTTTCGCTTTTAACCCTTAACGTTGTTTTCGCTTTTAACCATTAACTTTGTTTTCGCTACTAACCCTTAACGTTGTTTTTGCTACTTATAAATTACGTTGTTACGCTCTAAACGCAGTGGATCCGTCTAAATAACTTTACAAAAATCACCCGAGGTACATATCTATAAGACAGCACCGGAAGAAAAAAAATGTTAGGCATCTAGAAAGGTGATGGCATTACGTTTGCGTAAATCTACACAGAGGCGAAGGCAGCCATCTTTTTTTGTAAGAAATTTCGAGGATGAAAAAGGGCTAACTGGAGGCTCCACCACAACTTATTCTGATTTTCTGTTCTTGAAAGGCAAAAGGCAGCTAATTCGATTTTACCTTGACCATTCCATCTGGATTGACATGAACTTTATATTGCATCATTAACAGGTCATACTCGTACAATTTAAGAAATGCTCGACTTGTTATTTGTCTTTAAGCATTGGTTGACAGTGATTATGCCTCTCTACCAGTAGTGGTATCTTAAGCTGTTACAAAGTTGCATTGACAAGTCCTCTTAGAAAAAATCGTTACTAAGAACCTCCGCGGGACTTCTTGGTACTCTTTGAAATATACATAAAAAGGTAAAACAAAACACTGGAAGTTTTTGCTGCTTGTTAACAAAGCTGCAGACATGTACTTAATTCAATTTGTTTGGGGTGGTATAGGTAAGAGAAAACGTGCTGAATATGATAGAGAAAATTTAACTCCCGGAGAAGTTGGGACATAAAACTGATCACTGTCAGGTTGTATTTCTTTGGGAAACCAAACTCTTTAAAAAAAAAAAACACCAAACAAAGCTTCCTTTTGCGAAGAGGAGTGACTTTAGCTGTGTCAATCATAAAACGGATGTATTCATGTGGTCTTTTGGTTCATTTGTGTTCTTAAAATTCAGGTCTGGAACAGACATCGAAATTTGAGCTCCTTCAAACTTCTCTGTTGTGGGCTCAAAGTATGAAGTTTGCACATATCAAATCTTTTTACATATTTATCTTCTCAGACTCTCGGTGCGTGCCATTCTGAATACCACAGTCACATTTTGACCATCTTTTCACTGTTTACCAGTTGTTTTAGTTTATTAACAGCTTCTCTTATAAATGTTTCAAGGCAAATCAAGTGATCCATAGTACATCTTTTTGCTCAAAATCCACACTGGAAGTGGGATAAGAGATTATTAACTTCTAAATGCCAAGATAGTCGTTTGGCTACCATTCTTTAAAAAAAATCCATTTTTATGTAGTCTTTTTAAGATGCAGCCACGAACCCGTTTTTATGTAACGCATACATACTGCCATTTTTCAACGTTTTTTCAGGTTATGTAGTGCCTCAAATGTTCTCTTTGTCATGTTTGAGTATTGCCTGTTGCATTTTAAGCGTTTACTTAATTTATGTTTTTGTTGTTTCACTTTATCTGCAACGTCTAGTATGTGATCAGTGTCACATTCAGATTCTGGTACAGATTTGAATCTATGTATAGAATTTCTTAAACGATCTTGCATCAGGATAAAGATAAAATGTATTTGATTTCCTGATATGTTCTCCGGACTATTCAATATCTAACATTTTCTTGGATGGTTTTTAAATCGTGTGTTGGAGATAATGAAATGTTTCTTGTCACCAATCGACAAACCAGTCTCCCCCATAATAAGCTAATTTCTCCAATCCCGAATGGACCTACAATCTTTAATTATTTCATTTGCCACTTTTGCTTTAAAGTCTCTTTTAATTTTGATATCTTGGGATTTAAGTTGTTTCTTGGCTTGGTCTAGGACTTCATAAAATGTCTCTCTGTCATCTACATCATGGTCTGAATTTGGAGAATATGCCTGTATTGTTCCAATTTTATAGGGCTTTCCTTGTAGTGTGACAACTGTCCGTCATATTAGTTTTGAAAATGCCCACAACCCCTTTAGAGCCATCGAACATATAGATTTAAGCATGTCACACAGTCCTCTTCGATATTCATTTCCCCCACAGCATAGTATGTTCTGATTGTATCTGATTGGGCACCTTCTGATAGCCTAGGTACATTTATATTCATTCTGCCCATCTCCTTTTTTACATTTTACAGTTTTACTTTCTGATAAATTGCTTTTACATTCCATGTGGCAATCTTGAATGTTTGTTTATTTCAAACAGTAGCTTGTTGGAAATCTGAATGCACCTGTTGCACATGACAATCCCTACCGAGAGAGGTTCATTAGCCAATCATACCAATGTATTAAAAAAAGCACAAAAACAAATCTCGCTCGTCGTCTCCAGATCGCTAGATCTAACCACACCCTTATATTCATGGAATCGTTGACAAAGAAGTCGATCTTGCCAATACGTTTGGGTTGTTCCTCGCTACAGCACTCCACCAAAAGTTCACCAGAATAGAGAATCGTGACGATCTTGGCTTTGCCTTTTTGTACCTTGGAGTTAATCCACCTTTTTGATAGAATCGCTGATTACCAAGAATGGTGACACGATGTTTTTGGCAGTGGACCCCAAAAAGATTTGGGGTCCACTGGCTTCCTTTTGCTTAGTTCAGATAGAAAACCACAGGACAAAGATTTTGAAACGAGCTGCATTACTAGCTGCATCCATAAAGGTTTCACAAATAAAATTCGGGTTTAAAGGGAACTTTCACCAGCTCTATTACTATCAGATTTTATCCATATTCCTCTCCTCTTAAGGTCAATTGGAAAGAAGCCTTTTCTTTCCTTCTCAGCCTATCATTTTCCTGTCCACTTCAGTCTCTCTTCTTATCTCTTCTCTGGCCAATTCCGTCTCTTTTTTCCATTTACTCCTTAATCATCTTCTTAATCCGAGTGCATTTTCGTATCAAGCACACCTATTAAATAAGCCTTTTCATTCGTTTTGTTGTTGCTGCTGCTGTTTTCCAATTTTCTTTGAGTTTCTATCGCTAAGCGCAACTGCTAGATGAGACTGTTCGAAACAGCCAGTAGCCAAATATATAAGGCATCATGAAGACTTGTACTTGCAGGCTGATCGGCATTTGGAACTCAGAACAGCAAATAATGAAGACAGATAAGTTACATGTGCACAACACGAATTTAAAGCACAGTCGAACGATACGCAGATTTCTAATCTAAGACGGCGTTATTGACATAATCTGATTTGAGATTGTTCCTAATTAAAAATGTTTCTATCGTGTGAACATTTGCCTGTGATTTAACAGTTGCCTATGATTTGTTGAAGCTTTATAGTGGCACAAGCACTATGAATAGGTATCCAACCAACTTCACACAATTGTTACAACGCGAAATATAGAAAAAAAAATGTGAAAAACACTACACGCACAACGCTGCCAATGAACGTATTTGATCATGTTATGTCATAGTGACGCTCTGTAGTAAAAGGGGGACATGAGAACCAAACACCTCACAAAATGTTTACCTTGCTTGATAACACGAATAACAGGGCTCTTTTCTTTATAAAAATGTTTTAGTGCATTGTAAATCCAGATTTTCCCACATACTTTGTGATTTTCTCTTGTCTTGTTTTGCCGCTGGACGGCATGGTGCCAGATCACGGAGTGGCGCGTGTTGATCAACTATCTGTTCGAATATAGTACAGTTTGTCATCATTAAAATCCAGAAAATACAACTACATTAGAGCCTGGTGTTATATGAACACATTTCATTTTATAGAGAGCCAGGCTCTGGGCCAGTATAACGCCATTGATTTCCTAAACTGTTTCCTCAGAAGGGGAAGTACCTGGGAGGTATGAATTGAAGACTGTCAACTCAAACAGTTCCCAAAGTTATCAAAATTACTGTTCAAACATCTTCTTTAGTTTGACATGCATTCAAAATTTGAAAATTAAATAGTCCCGCTCCTGTGAAGCTATCAAAACCGGAAAAAATATGCGACTCAACGCTATGATCCTTTCTAGAGGAAGTGGTTGTTTTTGCTACTAACAATGATTGTTGCTACTAGCAATTAACTTGGTTGTTGCTACTAACAATTAACTTCGTTGTTGCTACTAACAATTTACCTGGTTGTTGCTACTAACAATTAACATGGTTTTTGCTACTAACATTTCACCTGGTTGATGCTACTAAATAATAACGTTGTTTTCGCTACTTATAAATTACGCCGGTATTCACTTTACAAAAATCCTTGAGGTACAATTCTTAAAGATAGGCACCGGATTAATAAAAGAGGTTAGTAACATCTAGAATGGTGATGGCATTACGTTTGCGGAAATGTACACACAGGCGAGGGCAGCCATATTTTTGTGAAAAAAACTGTCGGTGTGGAAAAAGTGGTAACTGAAGGCTCGACCACACCTTTTTCGGATTTTCTGTTCTTGAAATGCAAAAGGCAGCTAGTTCGATTTTACCTTGACCATTCCATCTGGATTGACCTGAACTTGATATTAAATTGTATGAATATGATCTGGTAATAATGCAAGAAATGCTTGACTTGTATTGGTTTGTCTTCAAGCATTGGTTGATAGTGATTGTGCCTCTCGTCTACTGGTACTAGTGGTAGTGGCAGCTTAAGCTGTTAAAGTTGCCATGATGAATCTCCTTAGAAAAATCTTTGTTAAAGAGTAGATTGCTAAGAACCTCCTTGCGCCCTCTTGATTTTCATTCAAATAACAGGCATAGAAAGGTAAAAAAAAAAAAAGCGAAAACACTGGAAGTTTTTGCTGCCTGCTTTTGAACAAAGGCACAGGCCGATACATGTACTTCATTCAATCGGAAGGAGATTGATCAGACGACTTCCTCAAAATGGTTCTAAGCGTTGTATGGAAACTCTATTAGTTTGGTAGTTAAGGATGGTATAGGAAAGAGAAAACTTGTCGAATATGATAGAGAGAATTTAACTCCTGGAGAAGTTGGGACAAAAAACTGAGCACTGTCAGGCTGATTTTCTCTGGGTAAACTAAGCTCTTATAAAACATCACCACCAAACAAAGCTTATATAACCTTCTCCGCAGTTATTTTGCGAAGAAGAGTGACTTCAGTCCACCTCGTAGTTGTGTCAATCACAGTAGAGATAAATTCATGTGGTCTTTTGGTTCATTCTTCGTCTCAAATGTCAGGTCTGGAACAGACATCGAAATTCAAGCTCCTTCAAACTTATCCGTTGTCGATTTAAAGTATGAAGTTTGCGCAAATCAAATCTGATCACAATATTTACCTTCTCAGGCTTTTGGTGTGTGGCATTCTGTCTGGCCTACGAGCCACAGGACATGCTTCACGTTTCATGCTACATGCTATATGTTTCATACACTGGGCTATATAACTCATACTATCATGTTACATGCTTCATATTTTGCCAGAGACAGAGGGATTCTGTTTTGTTATCTCCGAAGATGAATTTCTCCGACGAAGATGTTCTGGTTTTGGTTTTGTTACAGAGACGAAAAAGAAAGACAAAGCATAATTATAATTGTGCTGAGAACATTTTCTTCTTAAAGAATTACGGGGAGAGTTTCTGATGACATTCCTTCATCTTCTTGAGAATCTTGATGAACTATTTTTCAATTATTCGAGGATATCGTACAACACTTACAATGCGTTGAAGTCTTTTGTGCTGGAACGCCTAAGGCCAGATCATACAAACTGGAGAAAATCAATATCAGCGGAAGGAAAGCTCACCATTACACTGAGGTTTGAACTATAATAGTGTGTCACACAAGACACATTTTACACACATACATACACAGAGGAAAATACCAAACAAAAATAAAAACTTCAGAGATATTCAAATACTTAACGAACGAATTTTGGTGAAAATGTCAATTAGGCTATATATGTCAGAGTGGATTTCACTGACTATAAGAATTCCTGGGTGCAGAAGTGATCTTGCCAAACTGAACAGTTTTCTGAACTTTGGGGTCCCATGAAACTCTTGAGTTCTCATTATTTTGATTGAAAGGAGCGGAGCTCTGCCAGGAACGCAAGGGGGACTGTTGACCTTGCCCAGACATCTGACTTTGTGACAGGTTTTGAAAAGGATTGAGAGTAGTACTACTAGTAGGGTTGTAGTAAGATTGGGATGGCGATTGTGCTGACATTGGGGGGGGGGGGGGGCGGGGGGGGGACAGAGG
>RQTK01000675.1:271813-282840 GCA_003991915.1 Elysia chlorotica | reverse complement strand
ACGGACTCGCCATGTAATCCCTGGTAAGCCGTGCTGACTGACGGGGGCCTCATTGCTTATGTATGTACTGAAGGTTAGTGAGGAAATACCGTATGACAGGGTTAGTTTTCGGGGTTAGCGTAGAGAGCATGATATTTTATTTATAATACATGTATACAAGTTTTCTAGCTTTCAATAATCTTGAGGGAAATGTACCGTGAAAGTTTATGAAGGTCTCATTAAATTTGTATTTAAGAGTGCAAGCAGAAAACTGTGAATTTAAAATTTGTTGAGTTTGTGTGTTGTTTTATTTTGTTTGTTTGTTTGTTTTTGTTTTCTTCTACTTAGTTTGATACTGAAAGTCTCTTGATACCCTTGGCGCTGTGCTCCGAAAATATCGTGTAAAAATAAAAGCTATCTATTTTTCAAAGATTGATTATCTGTCTAGCGGTCTTTGTGCCTCTAATTTACTTGAATGTACCACCCTATCCAAGTCTCTGTCGCTCACACTCGCCCCCAGTACCTCCAATGCCGCACAGTTTGAATTTAGCTGTAATACTTTAGCTTTGTCCATCCTACGGTCCCCATGAATTTCGTTGGTCCCCAGCTAGTTTAGAATAAAATGATATGTTAAGTTTATTTATAAATATAGATTTATAATTCCTGTTGTGAGTTGTTTTTTTTTTACCTTTCATCTATGTATTTACGTATTTTGTGCATGGAATACCCTAAAGTGTATAGTTGTGTTCCTGTTGTGATTTTTTTAACGGGTCGTTCTTTTTTGTTTTTCTGTTTGTTTGTTTTTTGTTGTTTGGTTGTTGTTGTTTTTTTGGGTTTGTATGTGTTTTTTTTCCTTTGTGTGTGTGTGGTTTTTTTTTGTTGTTGTTTGTTTTGTTGTTGTTGTTGTTTTGTAATGTTTTTTTGGAGGGGGGCAACTGTCACAAGTAGTAAAGCAATAGTCTTCCAATAGTCTTCCAATAGTCTTCCAATAGTCTTCCAATAGTCTTCCAATAGTCTTCCAATAGTCTTCCAATAGTCTTCCAATAGTCTCAACCATGTCGTTGTGAAAGTCTCACTACGAAAAATAGTCCTGCACGCTGTTTGTTGTCCACCAACCATGCCAAGCATTGATGGAACCAACAATTAACTCAAAACTTTGGGGAGATGAAGAATATCTACCGCATCAGAACTGATGATTCGCATCTAGCAAATGAAGGTATCAAATATTAATGGATAGAACGCAGTGATTCTAGAAGTAGGCACTTGTGGTCGCTAAAACTCGATAGAGCCTGATGCAACAAAAACGCGAAGTCTCCATTTTCTATTTTAAACAAATTTTTTAAAAAAATTCCAGGTTGGCTAGATT
Organism: Elysia chlorotica; assembly: GCA_003991915.1. Taxonomy (NCBI): domain Eukaryota; kingdom Metazoa; phylum Mollusca; class Gastropoda; family Plakobranchidae; genus Elysia; species Elysia chlorotica. The sequence goes on along the minus strand of RQTK01000675.1, from coordinate 281,495 downwards.
GATTAGAAATAACTAACAAGGTTATTTCAGGGGGGGAAATGAAACACCAGGGTCCAGGTGTAATATACAAATGCAAAAGGTTTTTATCATTTTTCTGTAAAATCCGAAACATAGGTAAAATTATTTTAGTTTTTGCAAAGATTCAAACTTTTGAAAAATACCGTGCATTATCACTCTATAAAATTGTAACAAGAGCAATCCTGCTAAAACAAGAATAGTCAATTAACAACTGTAATAGTAGAAACTAGACTTAGTCGGGGGTCTCAAGCTACACCGTCGTATTATATATTTTTAAGAGGCTATAGGAATGGCATCAAAGTCAGACTGATCCTTGTTATATTGATTTCTTAAAGCATGTAATCAGACGCTCCAGCATTTGGTACTAAGCCCCTTTCGCTATCGGGAGGACAGAGAAGAGCTACGGAAAGAAATTGATTGAGTGAGAAATCATAACTGCTCATACCGCTGGGGTATTTCTGATCAAGAAAAAGTTTGACTATATACAATTAAAAAACTATTGCAGGATCAATATTTGCCTCTGTGCCCGACAGGTTCTGGGAAATTCATGAAATTAAAGATGCAGCGCATCGTCGAGGTTTATTTCTCAGTCTGAGATGAAGAAGGTCAGGGTTGTCTAACTTAGTAAAGTGGTGCACGCGTTCTTATCGGTTTTTTTTTAATACTAAGTACAGGTGGAGGAGGAAAGAAGAAAAGTAAGTGTTTGGTGTATATAATAGGGAAAGAAATTGATAATTGATCTGAAAAGAGAGAAACGAGAAAAGACAAATAGAGAGATACAAAAGAGAAATAAACAAAGGTGAGAGGTAAATAAGGAGAGAAGAGAAAGAGGGAGAGGGGAGAGAGAACGAGGAGTAAGGGTGAGAGAGACAGAAAGGGGGAGAGAGACAAGAAAAAAAGAGAAAGAGAAAGAAGAGAATAGAGAGATAGAGAGGGAGAAGGGAGAGGGTAGGAGAGGGAGAGAGAGAGAGAGAGAGAGAGAGAGAGAGAGAGAGAGAGGCAGGTAGACTCGATTGCACGGGCTTTGGAGGGTCTGTTTAGGTACAAAGGCGAAGAGAGATAGGAGTTATTTACCTCGAAATCTTCTACGCCGAGAGATTGTTTTGATTTACAAGATGAACTCCATCAAGCAAAACCAAGTGGGGCGGTAGGATACCTAATTATTGCCCTCCTTTGCAGATGCTCCCCCCTACGCGGAAACCAGTTAAACTCCGTTTTTTGGAAGGTTCATTAAGATGAAAGGGGTGGAACTGTGAGCGTACGTAAATATATTTATCATCAACTCTGGCAGTAGTACGGACAATTTTCGCAATTATGTTGTCCTAATAATTCATCATTAATGTCTGAGCGGTGAACTACATTTTGTCCATGAAAGTTCCTTCAAAGCGTACGTCTGTAATTGTAACCGTTATTTTAGTTGGTAAATATTGAGTAAAATAATAATTTCTACTTGTTTGATTAATATATAATTGGGTTCTTGAATAGTGTTGTAAGGAGTACCTTAATGTAAGGGATGAATGTTTTACAATTCTTAAAGTTAAAGAAAAAAACAACAAAAATAACCGGATGATTGCTTCTTATCTGACGAATTACTGACGGACGAGAGAAGTCATACTAAGAAACGGCGTATTTCGAGAATAGGGAAAATACTACAGAATTTCTGCACCTAACAATTTGGATGTACTGTTTTTAACATTTTCCCCTCTATCTCTCGATCCTCATTCTTTATTGATCTCTCTGCCTCCTTCTCTCTTTCTCTATCTCCCGGTGTCCCTGTGCCTCTATCTCTCTACTCTATCTATTTATTTGTCTATATATCTATCTGTCTTTATCTATCTATCTATATATCTATCTATCTATCTATCTATCTATCTATCTATCTATCTATCTATCTATCCATCTATCTATCTATCTATCTATCTATCTATCTATCTATCTATCTATCTATCTATCTACGAGTATCTATCTATCTATCTATCTGTCTATCTATCTGTCTCTATCTCTCCTTGTTTATTTTGTTTTTCTTATTTTTATTTTTATTTCTCTCGAAATATTATACATTTCTATAATAAAGTTTAATAATTTCTATTCCTCGCAATAAAAAAATTATATATATACATATATCAATTACCCAGTTTTAAATCCATGAGGCACATACTCATTACCAAGTTGCACACAATGTATTTACTTTGGTTTATTTGGGAAACGAGGTGGATTAACAGTAGATTGCGCGGGTATATTCGAAAGTGCCTGGTTCGATCCTCGGTCGGGTGGCCTTTTCTCATACTGGCTGGATCGGTATCATTATTATGTGACAGGCTGAGAGAGGTACTGGTATCCCTGTTCTGTTTCCGCTTGTTAAGAAATGCAACTGTCAGACGTTAGCATTGTGATTGGTCCGTGAAAAGCCAAACTGCTGACGTTGGACGTTAGATAATTTACAAACAAACCCAAAACTTAAAGTTATTTGACCATTCATCTTTTTATGTCTATATAAATATCTGTATGTTATTCATCAATCCATCTGCTGGTCCGTCTATGCCTATCTATCGAATATTAACTATCTATCTATTTAAAATTTGTTGAGTTTGTGTGTTGTTTTATGTTGTTTGTTTGTTTTTTGTTTTTTTCCTCTACTTAGTTTGCTACTGAAAGTCTCTTGATACCCTTGGCGCTGTGCTCCGAAAATATCGTGTAGAAGTAAAAACTATCTATTTTTCAAAGATTGATTATCTGTCTAGCGGTCTGTTTTCCTCTAATTTCCCAATTCCGCGTGAAAGGTAATTAGTGTCTCGTTTGTAATTAAAAGTCAAAGTGAAAAAAAGAGTTTCAATTTTGTTGAATGTTGCTGTTGTTTTTTGTTGTGTTTTTTTTTGCTGTTTGTTTGATTTTTTTTAACCTCTACTTAGTATGTTACCGGAAGTCTATTGATACCCTTGGCGCCCGATTTAAAGGGCTGTGCTCCGAGAAAAAAACATGTAGAAGTAAAGGCTATCTATTTTTTAAAGATTATCTTCTAGCGGTCTGTTTGCCTCTAATTTCCCTGATTGTACCACCCTATCCATGTCTCTCTCGCTCACACTCGCCCCCAGTACCTCCAGTGCCCAGACTAGATCAATGAGCACGGCCCACACTAATTGCATGCATATTTGTTGTAAGTCTCATGTTGGGGACACACACACTCAGGGGCCGCGGCATCAGCACTGGGAGGATCCACAACCGCCAACCTTACGCCAAGAAAAGCCTAGTTCCATGTGTATTTCTTACACTTTTATGCTTCACCGTAACCTTAGAAGGATGGTGAGGTTGGCGTCTCTGATACTATGACGTCCAGGTCAACACCCTGTGACGGACTCGCCATGTAATCCCTGGTAAGCCGCGCTGACTGCTGGGGGTCTCATTGCTTATGCATGTACTGAAGGTTAGTGAGGAAATACTGTATGACAGGGTTAGTTTTGGGGGCTAGCGTAGAGAGCGGGATAATGCAGCATAACTATATTATAATATACAAGTTTCATAACAAGCTTTTTGTGGAAATTTCGCGAGAGAGGTATAAAGATCCTGCTTATATCCTTACGTGCAAAATAATAGGGGGGGGGGGGCACATGAGAACTTATTTTTTGTTTAGTTAAGTTTTGTTTTTAGTTGTCTTCTTCTTAGTATTATTGTGTTTATGTTATGTGCTCCGAAAATAATGTACTTAAGTAAAAGGTACATTTATTTTAAAAAATGAAATTTCGGAGAATTCGGAGATGACAACATTGTAGTTTTGATAAGCATTAACAATAGTGTTGTGTAAGCCACTGAATTTTATATTCTACCAAATATTTCGCAAAACCACTAAATTCTGATTTTTTGCGGCTCCAATTTTATTTTTTAAAACCTTATGGTGCATTTATTTAAAGATATACATTTAATAGAATCACGATGTTTCTTCAAAATGAATATTTTTATAGTGTATTGTTAGAAGTTACGCATTGATAATTTGAAGTTTGAAATTTTCAAGGTTAAACCACAAACACATCAGTTTAAATAAATCATAAATAAAAATGAAGCTTAAAAAAATAAATGGTATTTAAATTAATACCTTTAAGTCCACGAGCTTAATTGAATGGACAACTCTAAACGCTGTTCGGGTCTTTTTGTCGAAAATTGAATAGAACCGAAAAACCTCAAGCCAAATACTGTGATAATTTCTTTCATTAGCTATCATAAAAGGTTATTTTATTTAATTCTTAGAAGTAGTCCTGTCATTTTTTGTGCTTCCAGTTTATAAAACCTGTCAGCCTTTACCTGAGATAGTGGTGTGATGGATAACCGTCATGGGTTTGTACTCTCAACGCCAGTCTTCTCGGAATTCTTATCACAGTAACAGAAATAAATAGAAGTCTCTGGTTTGTGTTTAATACCCAAATACGTGACTCTGTGTGTATCTGCAACATATTTGGTTTTTGTGTATCTCTCTGAATAAGTATATGATATCCTTTTTATGGTTGTAATGCTAACCAGAGCACGCTTTATTCTTTATGTGTTTCATTCAGGTTAACTAAAGGTTCCTCTTACAATCGTTATACGTACCCGTGATGTAAAAGGATATTAAACGCTTAAAATATTTAAAAAGTGTAGTTAAATTGGTGTGTAGCACTTTCTGCTTTAGTCAGTTAAACTAGAAGGAACTGAAACTCTCTATGGGTACAAACATGTTTAGTCATTTCTGATGGTAAGGACAGAAGCATGGAGCGCTGAGAAAAAAGAGGTCAACAATCAATCCTTGACCAATATATATAAGATCATTCATAAATAAATTTTAAAGCACATTTTTTTTTCTTTTCTACCCTAGTTCTGAGAGTATTCGCATGCAAACAAACCCTCTTTACACCAGATTAAACATCAAAGGCAATCACTTTTCTCACCCTTGTATTTGACTCATAAGTTAACTGTAAAAAAAAATTGTTAACAAAAGTCTCTAATTCGTCCAAGACATAAACCGTTAAATTGTTTCAATTGTTCTTTTTAACATGATGTTTTCCATATTTGACTTACTTGACTTATTTGCCTTTCGCATCCTGGTCATCAGATCGGGACGCCTCAGCAATCTCTGCAATGTGCTTGATGAATGATCTCCATTGATCACGTTCCTGTGCTAGTGAACGTATGTGGTTCAAGTCTTGAGTCGTTTTCAGTGAAAGATTGTGGGTGCGTGATAGGTCTTTGTTGAGGATCACTGGTAGGGTTGTAGTTGGTCTTCCCCTAAATCCCTTTTCGAAGCGGGTGAAGTATAACTCCATGGCCTTGTTCGCTGGTATATCTTTATCTCTGCGCAAAATATGGCCGAATAGGCGCCAACGGCTTTCTACTATGTGGGTGGATAAAGGTTTTTCGTTGCATTCTTTGTATAGCGATTTGTTGGGAATTTTTGTAGGGTAGTGAATGTTTAGGACTTTTCGTAGTTGTTTCCGGTGGAAAGAGTCAATTTTGTTCAGTTCGGTCTGTGCCATGTTGCACAATTGTATGTTAGTATGGACCTGACTAGTGCTTTGTATAGTTTTATTTTAGTGTTTTGATTAATTTTGTCTTTTCCTATCCAGATGTTCTTCAGTTTGTGTAAGGCAACGTTCGATAGTTGTTTTCTTCTCTCTACATCCTCCCTGTCGCCAATCAGTGATCCAACCTTTTTTGTTGATCTCCAAGCTTCTGCATTTTTACTTAGGTTTTACTTTCAGTTTTGTCAACATTGACCTTCAGGTTGTATTTTTGGGTGTTCTTTGTACGGCTTCTATATCGATGTATTCCATACCTATAAAGTCGACGTCATCGGCGTATACGATTTCTCTTGGTAGGTTTTCTTCTATATGTGACTTAGGTTCGCCTATAACTGTGCGTACGTCTTTCAGTGCATGTTCGAGGATCTCCCTGTGGTGTGCCAACGTTACTAGTAAAAGGTGCCTTTATGTCAGCTTTGTTTATCCAGGTATCGATGTGGGTGTTGCTAAGTAGGTATGGTATGAGTATAAGTTCATCTTCTTCAACGATGCTTTTTAATATCTGCAGGAGGATGTTTCTGTCTATGGTGTCAAAGGCAGCTGACATGTCTATCCCAGTGATTTTTATGTCTATGTTTTCTGTACTCGTTTTTGCAGCCAGCCATTTGTGGGTCCAAACTACGTCAGAGGTACTTCGTTCGGGCCGAAAGCCACTTTGACTGTGTGCTAGGTATTTTTCTACGTCTGGTCTTATTCTGTCAAGTGTGATTAAGGACAGTACTTTTCTTAATGTTTTCAGGAGTATTATTGGTCTTAGATTGTTTGGTGGTCCTTTGGGTTTGCCGGGTTTTGGTGTGGCCGTTAACACACCTGCGTTTATGTCGAGCTTCTCGTGATTTGTGAATGTGCTGTTAAATATGTTTGCAATAGTTTGGTCCGTAAGTGGTGTTGAGTATTTTAGCAGTTCTGTGTATATTTTATTTGTCATTATTTTTATTTGTCATTATTTGATCTTCTCCTGGTGCTTGTTGTTTTTGAGTCGGTTTAGGCTTATCCTTATTTCAGCTTGTGTTATAGGTTTGTTAAGCGGTTTCGGGTGTCCTGAAAATGGCGTGATTTCTATTGTGTTTTTGTCTTTGAATTTCTTTTTAAAATGATTTGCGACTGTTTTTAAGATCTCGTTTTCCATATTGTTCTTTTATATACATAATATGAATATACTGCTTTCGAGTGTTTATTCTCTATGTATAAACTCTTTTTCTCCCGGGCTTCTCTCGAACCTTGAAAAAAAAAATAAAACCAATTTGGCTTCGAGTTTCAAGCCTTGGCCACTTTGAGGTTAGACTTTGAGAGTGTGTTAGACTTGCACAGACAGCCCAGTCATGTTGGATCGAACATGTGCAGTCTGGTTTGTCTAGAAGCAAAACCGTCTCCACCGCAGCCTGAAAAAAGAGATACGAGGTACATGTGTATTCGAATAGAAATTACAACTTTACATTCATTTCAAAACCAAATTAGTTAATGCCGCACTTCTAAAAAGAGTTTAAATTTCATTTACTTTCCTTCAAAATAATGGTTAAGATCTGTATGAGACATCTTACAAATTATAACATTTCAATATTATCTCTTAGTTTGTTTTTTTTATGAATTTTTAATGAATATAAAAGTTATTTTATTGTCATAGGATAAAGAATTACTATTCGTGCTATTAAGACTCTTATAAATTACATTTTAAACCTCTTTATTTCAAATCTCATTTTAATTCTAAGCAACATCATAACAATTTACCGAAAATCAGGGGAAACTGGCTAAAATAGTAGAGCGTTGGTCTCCATATTGTGATATCCGGTGTTCGAATCCCACGATCGGTAGACATATTTGTCCGCTTTCGTTCCATGTAACTGGTTGGGTTGATGTCGGTATAATGTGATCGACTGAGACATGACTCTTATTATCCCCGCCTGTTTCGTGTGTGGCAGCACATAAAAATGTCAGACGTCAGTCATGGGATCCGTCCACAATATAGCCTACAAAATAATGACGACGCTGAGCGTTAAACCAACTCAATTAAAATAAACGCCTATCCGTTATATGTTGTTGATTCAGTAGCAAGAGAGTATACTGTACATAATCATAAACCTGCACGTAAATGTGTTTGAGGGGGTTACGTATATGTTTCAATAGAATGCGATAAAACTCAAACGGTCAAGTCAAAATAGTCCATTCGAGGCAAGTCATATAAACCGTGTCCAGAATATTGACGTCTAGCAGCCCTTCACTTAGCAAATTACTGTTTGGAACGCCAAGTTCAGTTGTATACAGTTTCTGAACTCTATAATATTCACGTAGCTCTGGAAACCTATTTATTTCTCTTACTTTTCCAATATGATCTCTTTATTTCTCTCTCCCTACTCTTGCTCTCGCTCTCTCCCTCTTTTTCTTCTTCGGTCCGCCCCTCGCTCCGCCTCTCTCCCTCTCTCTCTCTGTTTGTCTGTTTGTTTGTCACTCTCTCTCTCCCCCTTTCTATCTTTCTCTCTCTCTCCCCCTTTCTATCTTTCTCTCTCTCGCTCTCTCCCTCTTTTTCTTCTTCGGTCCGCCCCTCTCTTCCCCACTCTTTGTTTGTCTGTTTGTCTAACTGCCTGTCTGTCTATCTGTTTGTCACTCTCTCTCTCTTTCCCTCTTTTTATCTTCCTCTCTCTTTCTCTCAAGGAGAAATGTTTATATCGACATTATAGCATCTAGAATAGAAAAGCCTTCTTATTCTTTGGATCTGCTGTTGGAAAAAGAAATTATGACAAAACTGGCTCAGGTTGTTTGAGATTTATTATGATCCGTTTAAAAATAATTTGTTATCTCTTATTTATTACTTTACTACCTTTCGATTACAACCAAGGTAAACAAAATTTGTAGCAGTCTTGATATTTTACGTCTAAAATTGGAAGCTCTGGTTGCAGCAGCAATGACGTGGGTCAACGATCATTAATTTAGAAAACATAATAGCAAAACTATGAATTCATGAACCATGAACAATTGCTCTTTTCGGAAACGCTATCAAAAGAAAAAACTAGGTGATACGTTTATTAATGCTCTTACATAATTATTTTGGGGCCGTACGTACATTCGTGGTAGATTACGGCTCGTCTTAAGTCTTCTTATGCTTTTACTTTAGGACGAGTCGTAAGCTTACCACAATGTTGTACTTATTACCCTTGCTATTATTGGCTTGTTTTCCTATGCCGTCCTCAATACATTGGTAATGAAGAAACAGGCTTCGGCAATTAGAAACGATGTTATGTGCTGGTGCATTTTGATTAATGTTCTTCGTGCCATTTCCTTTAAACAAGTAATTGCCTCATTATGACGGGGCTCAATAATTATGTACAGGAATAGGGCATAATTTTCTCAACAAGTTTCTTCTTTCTTTTTTAACCTGAATCCGATGATGGTGAGTGATGTGAGGACAATAGGCAATGCAAATTCGACTTTCCTATCATAAGAAACGGGGTCAATTTTCTTGTTGCTTCGTTAAACTCCCAATTCATATTTTCTTGTGATGTATCACCGAGATGGTCAATATGCAAGACTACAAATGGCAGATATTTTAACCTGTATCTCTCTCCATCTCTATCTGTCTACTTCTTATTGAATTTTTATTTCGTTTTACAGCTTTATATTACGCTAGGATTTTCTATCTCACATTGCAGAGCATGGTGTATGGCTTCTTTAATCACAAGACACATGCAAAATAAGGTTTTCCTTTTGCAATCTGCTTTGAATCTGAAATAACACGTAATTAAAATATTATGTATTGAGAAAATCTTTTCAATGCGGTTTGTTTACGACAACACCTGCAGTAAAATTGAATTATTTCAGCCGGAATTCAAATCTCTAATTGTGGGTTTGCTGTAATTTGGGTGTATAATCTCGCACATGTTGCTCGCATTATATCCTGAAGTTTATCATTATCATTTTCTTTTCTTTACGTCGAACAACCAGAGCAGCTTTGGAAGAAGCCCGTGAAATCCCAGCATCTCCGTGAGATGTGATCAAATCTGGAACGAACCAGGCCTGTTTCCGGTCCCTGTGGCTCTTAATTAAACGCCCAGAAAGAGAGTTTTATTACATCTTCTTTAAGCCCTGTATGAATTCTCCGCCCCTCCTTTCTCTCTCTCTCTCTCTCT
>RQTK01000675.1:239435-264435 GCA_003991915.1 Elysia chlorotica | reverse complement strand
TACACAAAGTAAATGTTCCAGAATCAAACCACATAATAGTAATTTATATTAATGTAACAAATATAATTAATATTTTATTCTTTGATTACATCATTTTGATAGCAAACAACAAGGAGGACCTCCAAAAAGTGCTTAATGCTGTACAGAGTAATAGTAAACAAAAAGGGCTTGACATGATTGTGAGCAAAACCAAAACAATGGTCATTAGTAAACAGAAACATGTCCGTAGTAGACGGGGAACAACTTGAACAAATTTATCATTTCAAATATCTAAGACAAACATCAAAATAACACAAGCAAAATCAATTTTTATGAAACTAAAGGACTTATCAATGTCAAGAGAATTTTCAAGAGATCTAAAACTAAGAGCAATAAACATTTCTGCACTTTCCTTACGGATATACAGCGACACAACATGGACTCTACAAAGAATCAGTTGAAGAAAACTATAAGCTTTTGACAACTAGCAGGAATACGTTACAAAAACAGAATAACAAACGAAGAAGTCTTGAGAACACTCGTTAGAAGGCACACGACATCACAAACTGTCTTATTATGGTCACTTAGCAAGGCATGACAGCCTTGCTCAAACAATCCTAACAGATATAATGGAAGGAAGAAGATGGAATGGCCCAACAGGTAGTGGTACGACGACATGAAAGAATGGACAGGGACCCAGCTACATGTGTACCTCAGACTGGCGCAAGATCGTTTGGCATGAAAACATATGGCACACCAACTCCGATTCGGGAGGGCACAATGGCCAACGAAACCATATTTTGAAAAATTATTATGTTTAGTAAAAACAAACTCCAAGATGAAGATTCACATATTTATTACATGAAACAATATATCATATATAGCACTTCATTATTATTAATCTTTCGCAGAGAATAATGAAACATGGTAAACGTTTTAAAATCAGTATGAACGGTATACAGAAAACAGAAACATTAAACACAAAAAATCTAAGCTTTTCTCATCTCAAGTTATTGTAGTTTTACAGTAACATGAAGAGACATTATCAAAACGGTAATTTAAATTTTAAATGACAGTTCTGTGGCAATTCTGACAGTGTTCATTTATTAGTTTTCACTAAAGTCAGTAAGCTTTTAAGTAGTTTTGATTTGATCTCTCTCTCTCTCTCTCTCTCTCTCTCTCTCTCTCTCTCTCTCTCTCTCTCTCTCTCTCTCTCTCACTCTCTCTCTACATTTTGTCTTTCTCAATCTTTAAATTTCTCACAACATATTGTTCTTTGCTTTACATGGGTTAATAGAGCTCTCCTCTGTGTGTGTGTGTGTCTCTCTCTCTCTCTCTCTCTCTCTCTCTCTCTCTCTCTCTCTCTCTCTCTCTCTCTCTCTCTCTATTTTTTCTCTCTCAATCTTTAAATTTCTCACAACATATTGTTCTTTGCTTTACATGGGTTAATAGAGCTCTCCTCTGTGTGTGTGTGTGTGTGCGGTGGGTTTTTTTTCCAAATGAAAATGTGAGCTATAGGTAGAAAGCCACAGGGCAATAAAGCATCTGTGCTAATTCAAAATAATACATCTGCTTGGTACGTAGTTAGGGCTGTGTTTGAAAAAGAAAAAAGTCTTTATACAAAATGAATTAATCTTTATGAATAAGAGTGTATAAATTTATATTTTTCTTTTGCGTAGGAGCTGATATTATGAAAATATCGATCCACAAAGTAAGCAAAATATCTTAAGACATGATAAATGTTATATAAAAAATATTTATCCCTTAACACTGTTTTACCGGCTTAGATATTTTTGCCCATGTTTTGCCCATATTTGTTATGGCATTTATGCAGTTAGAAATTGAACCATTAATTTTTCAAATAAAAATTACAACATTTACTGACGTCCCAATTTAGTTCAAGAAAACTCAAATAGATACGGGAAGAAAACGAAGAAATGAACATTTATTAAATAAAAATAATAATTTATAACCAACTTATTTTCAATAGAGATTCATCCAACATTTACAACTTTTTTCCTTTTGTTCCTCTTACATCAGAACCATATCAAATGCAATCAAAGTAGAGAACTTAGCAATTATGATCAACACCGAAAATTCAATTAAAATCCGTCAAATATAAAATACTAATGCATTATTTGTTTGGAGATAGAGAGGCTCTTTACAAATCGATTGATGCAAGAATAACAAAGATAGAATGATGATAAAGAAAGTGTTTGGTCAAAGAGTTTGTATGCCATAGGGGATGCCCAAACCTTATTTCACTGTTTAAATTTAAGATACACATAATCTTTATCATCCCACAGTAATCGTCATTCTATGTTATTTAATTCAAATTGTTTTGTAATAGATTTGTTTGAATGATGTCAAGAGTTTTTTTTCAGCTGACAGAATCATCTGACGTCTATTACTGTGGAAAGGTCTTCCAATTCTATTATGTTTCATAAACCATAATAATTTATCTATGTTAAATAAACTCTTCTTTAACAGTTCTCAACCCTCCAACGTTGAGGAAATGACAAATTAATTCATGATTTTTACAAATAAGATTTCGAAAATATATAGTGTGCATTTCAAAACATTTTGAAGACCACAAAATATAAGTAAAATTCAAATATAAGACACAGAACACTTCAAAAATAGAAAAACAACAACTTAAACGGGAAATAAACGATGGTTTATCTTTAATAACTTGATGTTGTCTCCCTTGAAAATCTCGTCAGGCAATTCGATACGTTTTCTCTTTTGGTGTAACACACTGGTCACACCTAAAAGCTTGCAGTGTTAGCATGATCATTACTTTACAATCTGTTGACTTTGGTTCTTCCTTAAAACATATTCTCATCAAAAAAATTTGAATTATCACTAATTGAGCAACTCTTTGGAATTGTACTCGCTGTATAATGCTTCTTACATAATATGGCAAGTAATGAACACAAAATAAGTTTTAAACATTTGTTGAGCATAATGGTTAGCTTAATATAGAACGCAGACGTATTCAAGACAGTGTCTGTTTTAACTTTAATTTTTTAAGTTTTTTAAATACAGCTTTTTTTGTGGTATATGTAACATTCATACGCAATTTTAAAAAAATGTTATGTTTGATGCTGGGCTCTACTTTCATTCTTTAATCTCTTTATAGGTGCTTCATCTGTATGAATGAAACTTCCTCAAACAGTTGCCATTTTTTTTATAGAGCGACAATTTAACTAGGACTGGTTTTATTTAATCTAAAAGCATTTTGTATCAAAAGAAAAAAAATATACAATCATTTCTAGAATAAAGAATAGCTATTATTTGTATTGCACGAAGTTGAAGATAAGATTCTACAAAAATTGTTTTTCTTTAGACACAACCGTGACTTGATATATCTCATATTTGTGACCAAGGCCTCAATTGAAAAACATCCATTGCTTTTGATATTCATCTATGTGTATAATTTTTTTTTTACTGAACCAAGTATTGCGAATATAGTTAAAGCGTCGTTCTTTAAGCTTTGGACTCGTTTACAGCCTCTGAGTCGGCTCTGCTTTCAGCTTCGTTACCAAGCAATCGGCGTTTTATGCCTGGACTCTGTCGCAGTTTAAGTATAAAATATTTATCTTTCCTTATATCTTTCAACTCTTCAAAAAACTTATACTTGGGTCTAAAAACTTCATCAGTGGAAGTCTCTTCTTCATTTCCTTCTGTATAATCTTGAACACATTCTGAAAGAGAAAAGAAAAGATGTTCTTAGGCAGAAGACCATTGATAAATACACAATGTTTTATACATTTTGGAAGAAACTGATGTGTAACAAACTAGTTGTCTACGTTTTATGTTATAGTTTTTTTTATATTAAATAATTTTGGTACATGTATATATTTTTGTATGTGTCATCTTGTAACGTTCATGTAAATTGAAATTTTAAAACACGTTTTATTGTATTGTTATATTGTATTGCATTATGTATTATGGTAACGAGATGAAAGCCTAATTTGATTCACAGTTCCTTTAAATATCCCTTTACCTTGGTAAGACCACCGCACTGGTATAATACCTCGCTCAGGAACAGTAACTATCGTTATAGGCACAGCGGCGTACAGCACAGAATCTGAAAACTGGCATTCAATCTGAAAAAGAGAAGACAAATTCTGTAGATTCAGTGAATTTTATAATGCCTCTGTTTGGGTAGAATGAAGGAAAAAATGAAAACAAGCGTAAATAAATCTAAAACTAATAATTTCAAACCTCTAATTCTCTGTCTTTACTGTCTCTACCTCTGTCTGTCTCTCTGTCTGTTTGTCCGTCTGTCTATCAGTCTCTCTCTTTTCTCTCTCCTCTCTCTCTCCTTTCTCTTTCTCTTTCTCTCTCTCTATCTCTGTCCCTCTCTCTGTCTTTCTCTCTCTCTCTCTCTCTCTCTCTCTCTCTCTCTCTCTCTATCTCTCTCTCTCTCTCTCTCTCTCTTTCTCTTTCTCTTTCTCTCTCTCTATCTCTGTCTGTCTGTCTGTCTGTCTGTCTGACTGTCTGTCTGTCTGTCTGTCTGTCTGTCTGTCTGTCTGTCTGTCGGTCTGTCGGTCTGTCTGTCTGTCTGTCTCTGTCTGTCTGTCTCTCTCTCTCTCTCTCTCTCTCTCTCTCTCTCTCTCTCTCTCTCTCTCTCCCTCTCTCTTCTTCCTCCCCCCTTTATTTCACTTTCTATAAATCGTCATTGCATCCTTCGCTAATAACCATCACATTGGGTTTATGTATATATAAATTTACACCTACCGCTACGCAGTATCGGACATCTATAACGCGGCATTTGCTAAGTCTTGACGGGCAGGTTGCTGGGACAACCATATTCAGGCTGTTCCATTGTCTACGCTGGCCGGGCCTCATGCCTTCATGGAACTCCAGTTCCTCCAGCAATATGGGACGGCAGTGGCTCTCGTCATAAGTGACCAGCTGGGCAGATTTTTAGGGGGGATAAAAAAATTAATATAATTATAATTGTCATTTTTTTAACTTTTTTAAAATCTGTTATCATCCCTTTATCTTGCGAAGTCAAAGGGTAGTAAACATTTTTACAAGTTACTTATTGGAAGCTCTCTTTATTTGTGGTTTTTTTTTTTTTTGTTCTTTCTTTTCGTTCTTTTTTTCCTGAATCTTTCAACCACAATTTAATTTGAAAAGTTCAGATTATTTTTGCCTTTCCATGAGTATGGCAAAAAGGAGACGTCTCCGCTGCCAACATGATCAGATGAATCAGCAGTTTAATAGCTTGCAAAATGATTTGATACGTCTAGTTACTCGTTGGGTAGATATCCCATTAATATTACTGGCTGGTGCAGAAGATTTGATAAGTGAGACACTCACATTTATGATATGAAAAATACCTCAAGTTAAAAATATCCATTGCTTTTTCTATACATCTGTGTCTAAAACTTTTAGTTTTGGAATCCATCGTCATAATGGATAGGTATTGGAAACATTCGAGGAATTTAATCATGAAATAGCTTATCTCCTAATAAAGAAAAGATTATTCCACAGGTGACAATACAAAAGGCCCTACCTGTTTTAACTGCAAGCGACACACTCCTGACTTTTTCATGGTCATGTTGTGGATTTGAACATCTGCGTGGATTGTTTCCCCTGGCACAAAGGATCGCTTGGGCACACACAGAGAGCAAGATACTCTGGACGGGCGACAGCAGGTCGTGCTGAACGTCCTCTCGGCGTGGTCCTCCAGGATGTGCCGGGACTGGCGCCAACACAGGGAGACAATAGTCTTAATACTTGTGGCAAGGTTTAAGCTCACAAATAATTAACTATAATACCTTACTTAAGTTTTCTGAGAATACTTTGTTGTAAGACGGACACAAACACAGTGAGACAATAGTCTTAACACTTGTGACAGAGGCCTGGTCTGAGCTCATAAGTAATTGACTATAATACCTTACTTAAGTTTTCTGAGAATACCTTGTTCTAAGTAAGACGGACACAAACACAGAGAGACAATAGTCTTAATGCTTGTGACAAGGCCTGGTTTAAGCTCACAAGTAATTAACTATAATACCTTACTTAAGTTTTCTGAGAATACCTTGTTCTAAGTAAGACGGACACAAACACAGTGAGACAATAGTCTACACACTTGTGACGAGGCCTGATCTGAGCTCATAAGTGATTTACTATAATACCTTACTTAAGTTTTCTGAGCATACCTTGTTTTAAGTAAGACGGACACAAACACAGTGAGATAATAGACTTAATATCGAGGCCTGGCCCGAGCTTAAAATGATATTGGCTTTATATATTACACTGACTTTGACAGGATCCTTTGTTCGTTTAATAAAATCGACATGTTTGTTTTAATAAGTGTTTTTTCGTAGCTTTTAAAAGATTATCTGCTTTAACCTTTTTACATCGCATGATTTTTAGGCCTCTTGCTTATGTGTACACTATTTTGGGGAATTTCCAAAAATTTGAAAAAGTAAAAGCTTTGATATTTATTATGGGATTTACTGTGATATATTTATTATGAAATGGAAGGTGTGCACTGTGCAAATTGTTTTTTTTAAACAGTGATTGACATTAGAAAATCAATAAATGACATCACGTCATTTGGACCAAAATTTCATTTACACTATGAATCAATGAAATGTGTCATGTATCCCTCCCTGGTGTAACCGGTAGACACGTTTATCGAAAACAAATTTTAAAATTTTGGACATTCTCTTCACCACAACGACTCTAAATGCGTCTCAATATGGTTTCTAACAACTGTACACTTGGAATCAATTCAAAGTTTATGTTTTACGTATGGAAACAACTTTCAACAGTAAACTAATATTTTTTTACTTAATGTAATCGACTATGTTTTCTAATGCAGCCTTGTGAAAGAAGCCTCAATAACTTTGCAATAGTGCGTCAACGAGCCTGATTCTGAGAGATGTAAACAATGTTTAAAATTTGCTATTGAAAATACTTCTTAAAATTACTTTATATGGTAATTTCCAACATTTTGTTAGTAAAGTTATGATAAACTTAATTATTAAAAAGGCCTCACCGTTGGCGACTTTTTCTCGCTATCTTTCTTGACGTCTAGATCCCTGAGCACTGTTACAATTTTATTGGTGATTATATTAGCACCAGCCACTCTTACCAAAGCACCATGGATTGTATATCGAATGCTAGCGTCTGGGCCTTCAAATGAGCAAGGTATCCCTGCAGGATCAAGATTTAAGTGTTGCATTAGCCATGAGTAGAAGCAAAATTTCCCACAGTGACTTATATTAACCCTATCCAACCCGGGGAAAGGAAATAACTGTAAAGAAAATTGAGGAAAAATTTTTAAAAATTAATTTGTACTCAAAAGATAAATCAACTTTTGGGAGCACCTACAATGTTTGCACTGGTTCCTTCATTTGGCACTTTTCAATGTTGAGGGGGTTAAGGGGTTTTTCAAAAATCGGCATGAGTTCCTGCCCCATGTCGCAATAGGGCGCATTAGGCTGGAAACTTATTGCAACTATAAGAATGCAGCTTGAAAATAGATTACAGTAAATAAAAAGACGGTATTGAAATTAAATGTCTGTATTAAAGCTAGTTGAAACCTTTGAACAAAAAAAAAGTCCAATAACAAGCATGACAAAAAGACAAAAGATAGAAAGCTGATTTAATCTCCTCTGGTAATCATTGAAGCAGTGATTATATTGAAAAAAATAAATGATCATTTATTGAATAATTATTAATCATCAGAAATAATGGACAATGTAGCTGTAATTTTGAAACGGTATATCTTTAATAAGGGAAAAAGGGAAGAGAAAAAAGAAGAATAAAATCCTATCGCTTGTTTGGAGGGGTGGAAAGTAGTTATGTTAATTGTTTTGCATTGGTTATTTTATTCTTTGTTTGTTGGGGGGTTCATTACTTTTGAATGAAAAAAAACATGTATGCGCACGGTATACTATAAAGCTACAGTGTCAACTTACCATCAGGCAGTTTGTATTGAAACGGAAACAAGTGTCTTCCCCTGTTGAGAACCTCTCGGCTCTCCCACCGACTGTCATCAGCAACTGGCAGAAATTGTGAGATTGAGGTTTACGTTCTTGTCTATCGTAAATAAATGTATTTTCTCTATAGCAGCTTGATAGATTGACAGAGTCGCTACACTAATGTTACATCTAATGATAGTAGGTTCCTAAGAATGTTAACTAGAAATATCATTATAGGCAGTTTTTCGTTGAAAATGGTGATAAATTGTTATGCCCTAAATGTCTTGTATGTCCCATTGTCGTAAAATATCATCTATCTTTTAGAATCTAAAAGAGCCAAACAAAGAGAAAGAGATACGTTCTCTCCATAGAGAACTGCGGATGTGATGCAGAAAAATACGATTTAAATGCAGTTAAGGCCAGGCCGTTTTTTAACGTTTTTATAAATATGAAACGAGTCAGCAAGTTACTTTTATTTAAGATGAGGCCTTCTAATTTTCCTTCTCTAACTCTGAACACTTGAGGAAGGAATCATTTCAACCCGGAATGCCAGATTGGTTTCGATCAAATTGATCAACCATTACGAGGATATTAATTTTTTGTTGGTAAAATGTAAAAGTTTCTTTTGCATTTCATTCGATTCGTGCTTTTCTAACAAATCATTCTTATAAATTGTAGCATGCAGCTTGTTTGTTATAATTTTTCCTACAGAATATTCTTGTTTTTTTTCTGATATGCTCCAATTTGCATTCCAACGTCCACAATAATACTCGATAAGTATATCAGGGCGGCTTCTAAATTACTGCCGTTTACAAAGTAATTTACTCTTACACGCTGCTTGAGCTGTCTACCAAGTATTGACCAGTCGCTCACACATTTTCTCCTGCCTCTTAGCGATTGATTACAAATGGCACGTTAAGAAGTTTTTTTTTTCTAATGCTATTTTATGTTTTCTCTGTAGGATAAAGATCTTCACTTCATATATCTTTACTCATCTCTCTCATATCTTTACTCATCTCTCTCTCTCTCTCTCTCTCTCTCTCTCTCTCTCTCTCTCTCTCTCTTTTTTCTCTCTCTTGATAGCTTTCTTTATCTATTTTAGCTATCTATTTTTCTCTCTCTCTTGTTCCTCCTCTTCCTCCTTTCCCCCTCCCCACCCCCATCCCATCGTTTCTCTTCTCTCCTTTCTCTCTCTATCTCTCTCGCCCTCTCTCTCTGTCTCTCACTCTGTCTCTCTATCAATTTATCTTTATCTTCATCACATTATAATGTATCTAACACAACCACCCTTCTGTTTCGATCTACTTTCTTACTCTAACTCTCCTTCAACTCCTTCAACAGTGTTGTTACCATGGTGACTCACCCTTCCCCCAGAGACAGAACCTGTCATCGAAATAGATCTCCTCCTTCTCGTGTTCCACCTCGGTTTTGCGTGAGCCCTCAGTTCCGATCTCTCGCCATTTTGCCCAGGCTGCCCCGCGAAATCGCAGCTCAACGCCTGTGGAGAGAGAGGTGGACCACACAGGCAGAGGGACAGAGGGAGAGGCATTAGGATTAGTTTCAACTGCTAGGGTTTTCTTTTCTTTTGAAATGTATATATACATATAAATTCAGATGCACTGTATATACTAGTGGGTGCGTGTATGTGGGTGTGTGTGTACAAAGGGAGGTTATCATGGCCTGCATCATAGAAAGTGTGGATTCTAAGTAATTTTTTTCTGACGTGATGTCTATAGGTTTCAGAAATATTTCTATTGAGTTTGTTTTTCTTTCCTTCTTGTTATAATTTTGTGTCATGGGAGATCAGTTGATACATGTAGTTTTTTAGAAGGGCGTTTGAAAAGTAGACAATTAGTTTTTCGAATAATCAAAGTGCGTAGGCATAATTGGTCCGTAAATCGATTTTCATTGTTAGTAGTTTCCTCATTATTTCAACTGACTCGTATTACCCTTATCTTTCACGTGCATCGGTGCTGTCGTTGAACGGTTGGAAAACCCCAATCGGACTAAAGTTTGTTTTTTATATTTTCTGTTTGGTGATAAGGTATCAGCTTTATGAAAAAACGGGGTGGGGGTGATTTTTGTTGATAAAGCTTCTCGAACAAATATAATTTTCTGGTTTAATCACACGGCGAATTCTTGACATGCGACGCAAATTTAGGCCAGGGGATGATTTAAGTCTATCCTTATCATAAAAATTAGAGTCAGAGGCGATGAATTACGAATATACATGATAAAATTATGCATATGCATATTGCAAACAAATGCGTCACTTGTATTGCTTGTATTGCAAACTTAGAGAGTTGTAAAAATAACTTGGATTTGTTTCAAAGTAGCCTACCCTGTGGGAGAAAAAAAATTCAAAATAAAGCTTTCGGGTCAATAGTACGTCTCACGCGTGCTTCAAAAAAAAGGGTAAACACTGTTAGTGTTAATCAATCAAACTTCTACAGCTTTGTCATGAAGGCGAGAATGGTCATCGCCCCTGTCCACTAAAGCGTTCACTCTGTAGAACCGGACAGGCCATCAAATATTCAGTAGATGCCTCTCATTACATTGCTGCTCTAACTAGTATATACGTGCTCTCTGGTGAGTCTATAACGCTAGCAGTGTTTCATGTCCACGATGGAATTATTGGAACATGTATAAGAGATTCTGGCTCTTGAATATTTTCCGTCACTTCTACTCGCTTGCGGCTGAGTGCTTACAGAATAACGACTTAAGTTGATATGACATTCTAGTTCGGAATAGAAGAGTGGGAATCCTCGATAATGAAAAATGCTATATTGGATCAGTATAATATAAATCATACCTACACAGGTAAAACAATCAGACTGAAATAGGCACAAAAGAGAGTAATAAATCGAGACATCGCATATAAAATGATTGATAGTATTTGTTGTAATGTGCTAAAGAAGAGACAACACGACAAAACGAATCTATAGATGGGTAAGGCTGAGAAAAAGACAGACTTGCAGATGTACACATAATTTATACAGATACATATTGATACAGCTAGAAACTAACACGAGTATTATATATGTGTTTAGAAATAAGAAAGGTTTTAATACTTTCTCAATGATTATGTTATAATGAATAAATGGAAGAGTACTCTCTCTCTCTCTCTCTCTCTCTCTCTCTCTCTCTCTCTCTCTCTCTCTCTCCTGTCTTCCTATCCCCCACCCTCTGAAGAGAAAACTGTGAGGCAATGATCGCGTAAAATAAGCAAATAACCAATAGTACAATAATACTTAAATAGGTTGTATTTCAAAATTATGTACGATTCCAATTAGAGAAATGTGTGAAATGCTAACAATTAGTTGGTATCTAGTCCACGAAGACGTGGATGACCACCCTCGTCCCTTAACTTTTCAGTTATTTTTATACTCCACAAAACTCCACAACAGACTTGGACCACACTGACTGGAGAGCTGTAAAGGAAGGAAGTGAGCTGGAAAATTGGATTCCTTGGCAAAGCTTGGTAATTCTCTTGATTGAAGCGCACCAGTAAGCGGAAAGGCGCTTGGCTAGCTGTGAGGGATGTTGCGGGGCCAAGTATGCCGTGATAAAACTGTAAACACTACACGTCTTTTGAGTAGCGTCGGTTTGCTTGCTTAGCGTCCAACGACAGTACTATATAGGCTATATTGTGGGCGAGCTCCAAGACTAACGTCTGACAATTTTAAGAGACAGAAAGGGGATACCTGGGCTCCTATTGGAGACGATCACAATAAACTAACCGCGCCTAAACCAGTGGTGGACAAAAAGTTAATAAACAGATATAATGCATCGCGTAACGAAACAACATAAAAGACGTTTAAAAGATTATCAATATTGTTTAGAGACAATAATAAAAAGTGAATTTTATTTGATTAAAGGGACACAGGACAGACCAGAACTTGAAAATAATAAAACTAACATGAATGAATTACAATTGTAATAAGCTGTAAGATGGCAAGGGAAGGTATAAAAATTATCAGACAAGCATAGGCACCTGTGTTAAGTTCTCGGATCTTTTCAGCAATAAGTTAAGCAAAACATTTTATTTCCTGCAACAACGAAACTGCTTGGGAAAACTGCTGACAAAGCCAATACTCATTGGCAATTTCGTCCACGTCCGTTTTCATCACATGGGTTCAATTATGGAAATTGACCAGTCGTCCGAAAAGGTTACAACATTGTGGGGAGACCCGGATGGTTTTCGAAAACCCATTCGCAGGGGAAAACGGCAAGCTCTTCAGCGTCTCTCCCTCTTTAAACGGTTATTGGAAATCATAACTTAAGCCGAATAATCAAAATAGTCGAATAATATTTCGGTTGTTCCACAATAACGTGATAATACACGACAAGTACGTAATGGAAAGGATAGCTTTAAAATGTAAAATACAATCCATTTTCAAAAGTCAACCTTCAGTGTGGGGTTTTCATTATGAGGGCTACCTAAAGAATAATGTTGCAACAGACAAACACTTTTTGTAAAATCTCAAAATATCAAACGAAAAGAAATTTTTTCAAAGACCTCTTAAAACTCTCATTGCCGTAATCTGGTATTACGGTGATTTTAATTATCAATAACTAATAAACAATTTACAATGGTACCAATAACAAATAAACCAATTTAAGCATGTGTTTTCACTGAGAACAAGTAGTAAACATTTTACTTTAAAAAAGTCTTTAAAAAAATAATGTCCTCAAGAACGTCTTTTTTTGTTCGATCTACTCCAATATTTTAATTTCTTTCTCTTTTTTTCTTTTTTTTTTTTTTTGCGGAGTTTAGCCCGCTCTAAACATATTATGCCCTGGGGCTGGATAATGAAACGTTTCTGTTTGAAGAGCCATCAATAATTGAGTAAAAGAAACCTCACCACTAAAGTTCCTCAAAGGTTAAACTATCAATTCAGTTCTACAGTGTGGAATGTAAGGGTTTTAATTTGTAGAGACTTAATACAATTTAAGGCACAGTTAGAATGACGAAGTGTGTGGGTGGAGGGGGGGGTACATTATAGTATGCAGGATCACGACATTCTTTGTGCGAGAAGAATAAAAAATGTTAACTAAATTTGGATTGAAAGTTGGAGGGCTACGTTAAGATATATAAAGAGCGGAGAGTTTGGTAAAGAAAAGCAGAATTATTGAGGAGACTGGGAAGGAGGAGATGTTATAAAGGAGCTTTAGTGCTTGTTTATTTATTTATTTATTTTTTTTTTCTTTACTTTTCTCGATGTTTTTGTTTTTTGCTTTGTTTTGTAATTTGTTATTGTTCTTTCCGTGTTGTTTTCCTTTTTTTTGGTTTGATTACTTTTTTCCGTTTTTTTTTTCTTTTGTCTTTTTAGAGACGTAGGGAAGGAATTTTTAATATTCAGCGGCAGTCAGCTTAATATTAACAAGTGGTTTCAAAACTAATCTAAACGTCAAGAAAACAAAGTTAGCGAGAGGAATATGGCAACGTAATTAAATTTTTTCGCATGTGTCGTGCGTGTACAGAATTTTTAAAGAGGAGATTTTTTTAGCAGCTCTACAAACTGCACTGGTGAGAGAGGGCTAGTTTGTAGAGGAGGAAGAAACACGCAGCTCTATTAGTTTAGTGTAAGAAGTAACAAGAGCCAAAAGAAAGTGATCTCTCATAAAGTTTTATTGACACAATAGAAGAGATAATTTAAGAAATGGGGGTGTAAAAAAGTTTTTAAAGATGGAGGTCCGAATCATGAAAGTCATGCATATCGCCATAAAAGTTAAAAGGTCTTTTCACTACCTCATATATAATAATAATAAATTACATTTATTCAGCGCTTTCCATTTTCCATTTTCAGAATATTTTTTAAAAATCTCAAAGCGTTTTACAGTGGATACACTAAATACGCATACATCATATCAATCAGCATGCAGTTAAAAATTAAATATTAAAACTATATCAAATATATAATTTGTTGTCATAAAAATACTGATATAGATTAATCTTAACTGTGTTATGGTTGTGTTTCACTATTCGTAAAATCCTTTACACACAAAAACTAAAGTACATATAAGATTTGATTCAAAAAAACAATAACAGCTTTGCCCTATTATTTTGGGGTCGTTCTATTAGTTTTACCCATAATACCTTACAAATAACATTGATCAAAACGTATGGCTCTCCTTTATTCTAACAATGGGTCTTATTCGAAACAAGTCATGTAATAAGTATGTAGCTTTACCACTAGACCCTTAGAGATACGCCTTTTAGTCCTTACTTTTTATATTTAGCCTAGACATTGTTTTATGCATGTTTGTGTGATCTAATCAAAGATGCTAGATCTCTATTGTTAAAGAAAAAAGTGTTTGTAACAAAGTTTTACACAGAGAAAACATTTTTATTGTATCTTAAAAATTATTGACATCTCATATATCAGGTTTTTCATTGCTATTTGCTCCTATTAATACAAGCCGCATCAAATGTTATGAAGAGCAGGCAGTTCATAGTAATGCTACTTTTTCCTTGCACAACTCTTGTCTACAAGGACATTATGGGTCTATAAAATGTACATTTAGAGAATGGGTTACAAAGGCAGTACAAATTAGCCATTGATTTTTTACGCCTCAGGTTTTGTTGATTGCTCATGCACGAAGAGACGAACATTGGGTCGAAATGAATAAACAATGGTGCAGTAAAATTTATTTATAGGTGAAATAAATTGTCGTTATTGGATCAATTTTTACTAAGGCAAAGAAAAAAATACGTAAGGAAAAATCAACGAATCCAGTTCATGTGTACAAAAAAATTAAAATTACACGATGACATAAAACTTCATTGTCCTTTATCATTCTTTCGCTGTATTTTCTTTTGGTTTTATCGTCTTTTATGGTGATAGTGTTTACTCATTGGAAGCTTTTGGAAAAAAAACTGTTATACTTTAGCAACACTGTGATTTTTAACATACATCAATCCTTTAAGTCATTAGTTATCGCTACTTTTATGAACATCTTTCAAACCTGTCTGATTTATCCTCAGCTTTATATTTCAATGAACCTTTTTAATTCATTTTCATTTTGTATAATTTTAAATTTGGCTATATTTTTTATTTAGGGTGCATTGGTGTGTAATTCACATACAAAAATGTCACTGTTTGATTGATGAATTCAGTAATTTTACAAGCACTGCCCTCCTAGAGCGGTAACCTCCACACATTTACAAAAACTACCGACCACTCTATTAATTAATTTAGTTTGCTCGGTTGGATTTCTTTTTCATTTTTTTTTTTGCGTGTATCACTCAGTTTGTATAAGCAAACTCAACTTTTTTTAAACTGTTAGGGTGGATAAATGTCACAGGTTTAAGTGAGGATCCATCAGCAACAAATAATATGGGCTCTCCTGTCACCTGATTTTATATAATATTTACACCGTTGTTTTTATCGGGTAGGCAATAAATGGCAATATTGATCTTGCCAAATTACTGAGGATGAGATGAGCTAGAATTTTTTTTTACCAGATTTCGCTTGACAAGCGAAGATGAGACGAGTTTCTGCCTCAAGGATATTAAGTGCATTTATTCAGACGACAGTTGCTGGTTCGAATAGTAGTGAATTGTCAACGTATATGTCTTTGAAAAAGCCCTAGAGGTTAAAAGCATAGTAAAGTTAAGCAATGATTGTAACTGAGCGTAGTCCTTATTAAAACCGTTTTATAACCTTACTGTCTTGAAAGAAAAAAGCAGGACATTATATTTGGATTGCAATTTTTATATTAAATTTCCTTGTGAAAAGTACCACTATCCCTCCATCAACCATAACTAAATCGTGACTCACTTTTTTCAATACTAGCGTTGAAATTAAAAGGATTGAAACAAACATGATTTAACACTAAAGCTGCCTATTCCGTATGTCTATAAATTTTGATAAATTTTAGTTAATAAAATATTTAACTGATTACTTTAGAAATCCCAACAGAGAAAGGTGAAATGAACGTCGATTGAAGTCGAAATAAGCATAATACCAATCATTTTGAAAATACAACGATCGTCAAACTAGGCAATTGAAGAGTAAATGAATTGAGAATTGTGCTTTTGACTTTTATTGAAGTTCAGATTCAGCCATTAATTTTATTCTACGGGCTTGATTCGTGTGGGAAGCTTTATTATAAAGTTAAGTTGTGAAAGCGCGGGTCTTTTGCCAAAGTAATAGTTTTCTCGTTTTTCCGATACTTCTTTTCCTTTTTTTACATAGGAGGCGGTGTAGATTCTTACTATTGTATCCGCACGTTCTTGGCATTCTTTGTGAAAAAAAAATATAAAAAAAAAAAATAAAAAACAAGAAAAGAGTTTTAGCCTCATTCTCTATGCATTGGTTTGAATCGCTGGCGGTATTCCCGGAAGTCGATAAATCCTCCGCAATTCTACTGTGGCAAATAACTGGAAGTAAAGATCTTCACTACGGTTGTGTTTTTGTTTTTGTTTTTGGTTTTTTTTTTCGGTTCATTTTTTTAGACCCTTCCTGTGCGTGTGGTCTAGATGTTGTTTGTTTTACTATTCTTTTTGTTTGTTTGATTTGTTATCTGATTGTTTTCTTGACGGTGGTGTTGGTGATGGTGGTGGTGTTTATTTTGTGGTCGTAGTGTTTTTAAGAACCAATACAGTATTGCTTCATAGAAAAAAGCGCCTTGCAACATTCCCTTGAGCCATATCACTGTAAAATGGTTTTCTTTACATCGATTGTTTATATAACAAAATAGATAGTGAAAGTGCACAGAGGGTGTGTGTTCCTTCTGTTTTTCAGGGTGTGACCACTTGTTATGTAGTGGTAACTTTTGTTTCTTGCTTTTCTTTACTTGCCGACCTGCTGTTTTTATCTTTAATTGTTCGCTTGTGGATTTTTCTTGATGTTGCTGTTTTTGTGCTTTTTTTAACATTTGTGTTTGTTTGCTGGAATATTTATCGTTTGTTTTGTTGTTGTTTTTTGTGTTGTTGTTTTTTGTTTTTGTTGTTTGTTTTTTTGTTTTTGCAATTTGTTTGTTTTTTGTTTTGTTGTTGTTCTTGTGTGTGTGAATTTTGTTTTGTTTTTTGTTTTGTTTGTTTTTTGGTTGTTTTTGGGTGCTTACATTTTTTTTCTTTCCCTTGTGTGTTAGTGTTGTGTGTGGAGCGGCGCGGG
Source organism: Elysia chlorotica (assembly GCA_003991915.1). Taxonomy (NCBI): domain Eukaryota; kingdom Metazoa; phylum Mollusca; class Gastropoda; family Plakobranchidae; genus Elysia; species Elysia chlorotica. Next base: position 247,382 of record RQTK01000675.1, on the reverse strand, counting down.
GCCAATCTCCGCTTAAGCTTGTTATAAACCAGGGCACTCTGATCAGAACACTTCATCTTTAAAACTCACTCTCTCCGTCTATTCTACCTAAGGCAAGCTTGTAAAACTCAGAATAGTACCTCAAGCCCCTAGTTTTGTCCTGGCTCAATCACTAGTATTAGTTCTGACACGTCTCAGCCGTCGCTTCCGACATTTTTTGCGGGACTTGAGCCCGTATGATCGACCACAATGTCCTCGTGGCACATTTTTATGCCGTTACATTCACTCCATGTGAAGGATTGATGGGGCCCTTGATCCCATTGAGGGCCTTTCCGAGATCTCTTTCTATTTTATTACACTCACTCTGGCCTATTAGCTGAGGAATTTTTACCAAGACAATCGATGGGGCGTTCGGTTAGCCCAGCGATATCATTGGAATCATCATGTCAACAACAGGAAACGGATTATGTAAGGTTCATGAGAAGTATTTCAGTTCTCTTTCGTTTTTGGAGAGACTTGCCATCAAATTCAGTTCGCTTTTGTTATTCAGGGATTTATCGTTCCTGATTTCATATGCTTTTTTGAATTCAGATGCTTTAATTTATTTTTGGAACTTTTTTATGAATTATTTTATTTTGATCATAATTAAATTATCCTTACCATTATTATTATCATTATTATTATTATTATTATTATTATTATTATTATTATTATTATTATTATTATTATTATTATTATTAATATTGTTTATCTATAAGTAAAAATTTTCTTTAAGTTTACTTAGAAAAGAGAATCAATACATTTGCTTCGATTCTCCTGAACATCTAAAAACGAAAATCATGACATCGAAATACTATGCTTTAATTACACTAAATGTAGAATCAATAAAATGGAGCGAAAAGCTACCAATGTTAGCGTTCAGTACCTTCTTCCCATTTTTCTAATTTTGTAAGGTTTTTCATTTGGCTAACCAATGCAATTACTGTGAATGAATTTAAAACTAGTTATATACTTATGTAGCATAAAAAACGCGTCTTAACATCGATCACTTGTAGTCTGCTGGGTTTAGCTGTACTATGTTATTCCTAGTTGTTCCAGTGATTATACTTGATGTTCGCGATCCTGAGCTACACTGAAGATAATCGATTTGTTTTTCTTGGGAAAGCCTTTTTGTTGCTCACGGTGAGCGCCGACTTCGATTATTTTATTAGCCCCAGCGAAGGAAGTAAGGTGGAGTACGTTGAGTAATAAAGCGTGTTCCTTCAAGGAATTTATGAGTCTCAGTTCAAGGAGATTTATGGGGGTTACAAGGTTCAGTTAATAAAATACAAGTTACCTGACAGGGTGTTAACAATGATAGTGGTCACCGAAGTTGTTTTATCTCATCTTATCCAATGTGTATCTTTCCCTTGAAAAGCCGCTCCCTACTGGTTGGGTCGGTGTCAGTTTAATGTGACCGGATGAGACAGGAGTCATGGCATCCCCTCCCTGTCTCGTGTGTGGCAGCACATAAAATTGTCAGACGTTTGTCTTGGGGTCTGTCCACAATATAACCTATATAGCGCTTATGTTGGACGTTAAAGAAACTCAATTCAACTCCCTTGAAAAGCAGGAAACTTAAGGAAATAATAAAAGAGATAATATGACTGTACATTTTTTAAACTGTACGTGTAGGAGCAGACATTTAAATAAACTATGGCAAATAAGCAATGTTGAAAAGGTCAAGAAAAAAAAGCACAAGAACCCCCTGCTGATCATTTATCATTAGGAAGTACTATAGCTAACGAGGAAAAAAATGTTCACGTACTACCAGCGTGGTCAAACATAAACTCGTGACGAAAGTTCGTATTATTATTTTATATATCGGTTGAGTTTATTCAATTCATTGCCAGGTACTTACTAAGGAGGTTCCGTAAAAAATTACATTTGAAAACGACATTGAACTATATAATACTTAAATTAATTGAGAATGATATATTTTACAATCGTGACCAATTTACGGGTCAATTCGTAATGTTGCTATCGATGATAACGCTGCCGATCTGTGCATTTAAAACCAATTTGTGGTAACTTTATCACCGAAAGAAATGATCGTTGTCACGCTTGTTATCAGTGGTGGGAAGATACACAGAGCCACTTTGGCGCGACAATGTAATAGATGAGTATAAAAGATAGCTTTATATGGTTATCCTTAATGCAATGTTAATGTTCTCTCTTTTTATTTTCAGAACGACATATGCGGATTTTTCAACCTTTTAAAAGATTCTCTCTCATGCAACCTCATCATTATATGACCTGGTCCTGATTCGAAAACTGTGTTTTTCTATAAACCGATCATTTGATATTCAACAAAAGAGGAACAAAATGTTCTCTTAAGATCGACCCCCTATATTCAGGTAAAGATGATCGAAATTCTCTTCAATAATACTTTCCTTGATACCACGAAGAGAAATTTGTAAACATTCGTTTTACTCTAGCAAAATGTGAGACAGGCACGCATTGTGGTTCAAATCCTTTGTCGAATCATTAGAATTGCAAGCGATCGAGTGGCATTCCGGACAAGCACTTAATCATGTTTGTTTCAAAACCATCACGATCTTGTTCCACTTTTTAAAACGGCAATTTTGTCAACAAATGGTGACGGGCAAAATGTAAAAATGCAAAACGTGCTAAAATAAACGTGCATACTGTTTGTTATGGATGATCAGCGTGTGCTTTGCCCCTCTTGAAAGTGCGATTCATTTACATTTGATAAAAAGGAGCTTGCAGTCGATCGGTTCAAAATTTTTTCTCTCAGAGACATTTTATGCATAAACAAGGACAGAGTTGGTTGCTTGGTTGGTTTTTATTTTGTTTTGTTTTGTTTTGTTTTTTGTTGGGGGGGGGGGCTGAATATCCAGGGTCAGCAATTAGGCTATATAGCGGACGGATCATGGGGGTAACGTATGGTTTACGTGCTGCCAGACATAAGCAGAATGGGGATACCAGGACTTTTGTCTGAGTCGCTCACATTAATCCTGACACAGATCCAAGCACTACGGAGCAATCAATAAAATGACATAAGGGGGTACTTTTGTTGCCTGCTGAATTACGACAAGTGTAGAGTGTCGCCTATTCCGTTTCGAACTTCATTCATTATTCAACTAAATTCTTTTTTTAATTATTTTTAAATTTAAAGTATTAACTGCCCAAGATTGTTAGCAGAAGTTTAAAGTAATGGGGAAAAAAGAGAAACCACATTCCTTCCACTTATTGATTATGTTTCAATGTCGGTTGCCATGACTATCTTTTTTATTATATATTTCTTTGGGTATCAATAATTATAATATTATTTCCTTATTGAAAATATTTTGACGTCTTTTTGTGGTGTGAGTCTTAATAAAAGAAGGGCGATAAAATCGATTTGTCGTTAGAAGAATCGTTTACATAAGTTACCAAAGGTGAGAATTTTAGGACATTGCATGCCTTTAAAGCTACAATCTTGACATGGGTATATATTGGCTTTTATTGGCATCAGCGAAAACTTTACAAAGCTTGAATAGTTTATAATCAGATTTAGACATTAAAACAAACGAATGATTTGATGTGTAAAATCTACCAATATGTTAGTCAAACCGTCCTCAAAACTCTGACTCTAACTAATTGCTTTTGCTACTAATAAATCTTGACTTGAAAGTGCGCCGTTATAATACGAAAAACGTAGAAAGTTATCCGAAGTGGAAACAAGAGAACAGCACTTGAGAGTACACCTACTTAAGTCTGATGAAGCCAATAAGCGCCAACGTTTATAAGTGGTTGTATAACCTTTACTTGCGTTATTTTTATAGTGTCCTTCAGTTGCCTATTTGTGCGTTTTTTTCTCTTTTCATAATTAATACGAAATCCAAAATATCATACAATGATTGAAAGTATGGATTATTTCTCTTTAAACATTTCAGTAATAAAAATGAGCAAGAGTTCCGTGTTTCAGCGTAATTAGTTGACAGGGGCATTTTATCCTTCTTGGATTACGTGTTGTCGTGGGGTAAGGTTCAACGTCTGTGTGAATCGCCAGATTGTGTATTTTTTATTTGCTTTCAGGCCAATCGTGATTTTTTCAAACCTCAGTGTATGAGATCTTAGCGATAAAGAAGGCGACTACAATGATAACAAGGGCTGTATTGCAGAAAAAATACTTGCATAGGGAACAACTGCGTCGCCATATCAATTAGAAATTGAATTTAACGTGTGGAAGGTTTTATTAATGAAGGGATAAAAGATTTTATTACGTGCATATTGGTGGGACTAAAACGTTTAATAATCTTTCAATCGGAAGCTTATGTTTTCGGCATCAGCTAAGATTCTTCTAAAAATTCTATGCATCAACGAATAGCAACAACAAGCTGAAATATGAAACTTAACACAGTAAAACAAAACTCTCTCATGGTAAATGAAGTACTGTTTAACTTAACTGAAATAGTGAGGAGAACTGGCATAACTGGTACAGCGTATAACTTCTATGCGGAAGTACCGCAGCAAGCTCACAATAGGTCTAATTTATTTGTCAGATTTGGTCCCCTGCTATGTGGGTTGGTGTCAGTTCAATGTGACCGGCTGAGACAAGAATCCTTTCTCATGTGTGGCGACAGTCAAAATTGTCTGGGAACCCGAGACTACATTTAAACCAGGAGGGACCTTATCTCCTACAAAGAATAAAATAGAATTTAAAAATATGAAACAAGGCCGATTCATGAATGTGAGTACTCACCAGCAATGGTGACCGGCGCCGCGACGTGCACGATGAGTGCCCCCCTGATCCTGTCTCCGCTGTAGTAGACCAGGTCTGCCTGTTCCAGGCTGAGCTCTAGGTAGGCGCTAGTGCCGGACTTGTCGTGGTTATGCTGCATGGGCGCGTTAGTCCCACAACATATCATGGTGTTTCTAATCCCGCCGACGCGGAATAGTACTCTCGGCAAAGATCACGTAATCCTCTTTTTGATCCAATCGTGGTTCAGCAAATAATTGAAGTTTGGTAGATGCTGGGCGAATGTTTGCGGCGGCAGTGATGGGAACCCCGATGGTGCTGGCAATGATGAGGGATGATGAGACCAATGTGGATGCTAAAGAATAGTGCGGGCTCAACATGCTGTTGGAAATTCCTCCACAGTTAATTGTTGTATCATATCAGGATTTCTGTATTTATAGATAATATTTCCGGTTTTATAAGTTCGATGAAATCTTTGCATAAGTATTGTTCACATTTTTCTTGACTGTTAAAAAATAGTGGAATTATAACCTACTTAAATCTACAATACATTGGATTCAATTCTGAGACTATGGATAGGATATAACGTATCTCTCTTATCACACCAACCGAGTTATAAAGGATAATCCTTGGTCAAAATATCAAAGAAGTTAACGACTCTTGTGTAGTTTAAAATTTGACTCCATTGTTTGTTTCTGAGAAATGTCGGTATTAATACATTATTTTGTCTACACCAATATTGGCTTGACTAGATTTAAAAGCGATGGAAACATTACCTAGCCAAAAGAAAAATCGCAAATCACACAAACACCTCAAATAATCAAGAAATTATTATTTCAAATTACATGAGATAAGATACATCGATCCCCATTATAAATAAGATTTGAAGGAAACAGACAACTGCAGTCTTATAATACAGTTGTAATTATTTGGGTAATGTTCAGCGATGTTTGAAAACGGTTTAGCATCACTTAAATTTAATTTAAAAAACAATGATTTTTAGGTATTCATAATTTTATTGATATCTTAGGTGTTTGTACGTCCAATAGAAAGTGTTTCTCTATTTTTTACAATGTATAGTGCTTAGCCATGCTCTGTAGATGGGACAAGGGTAATGGTGTTTATGTACAGGTGTTTATTTATACGTCGATGTGTCGAATTTCACAAAATACAGGCGTTGTTATTGCAATGTTTACGTCACTGATGGGGATTATTTATAAAGCTATTTTAACACAATGTCTTCTTTCTTGTTCATTGTCATTCATTTTTAATTCCCTAGCAGAAGACTTATGGCCAAAGCTAAATATATTTTCTTAACAAAACCAAGAAGCCTTAAAGCATTTTACTGAATCTTTTTGTTTGGTGTTTTGTTTGTTTGGTTTTTTGAGGATTTTTTTTAATCAATACATTGTATATTCCATAAAATATTATTATTGACTTATTTCTTTTTTTCTTTCTAACGTACTAATGAGTTGTACAAGTCATGGTAATAGAAAAGACAGGCGTTCCAATACAATAAAATACCTAGACTTGACAATAATTTCAAACGGGGAATAGGAAACAGAAGTAAAAAATATCACTATCCTTATTTGAAGATTTTATAAACGAAATGTAGTAAATCTTCACCAAAAGCAAATCAGCACCTGAGTTAATACCCTCAAATCATATATGAATGTGTATGCTGGACTCTTATTACAAAGGTAGAGAAAAGACTGTAACCGAAGCAGCATCCGAAGAAGAATGAAAGTGTTATGGACAGAAGCGAAGACGGATGAGAAAATACATGCAATGGGTGTCTCGGGAGAGAGAGAAAAATAATTACTCAAAACCATTAACTAAGTCAGTATTACTTCTTTTGATATATATACCAAGCGATCAATATAAAAGACATAAGATATCAATGTGTGCACCTAAAAATCATTGTTTTAAAATTAAATTTTGGTGATGCTAAACCGTTTTCAACCATTGCTGAACATTACCCAAATAAGTACAACTGTATTATAAGATTACAGTTTCCTTTAAATAGAGGGAAGGAAAAGCAGAGGAAGACTGCGCACATAATACACAACGAGAGAGAAAAAAAGACTTAATCAATGATTCCACCGATGCAAGTCATTATTATTGGCGATATCTGTAATAAATATGGCATGTAAAAAAAGAAAAGCCGTTAATCGTATATGTACTTTTTTTTACCCTGGAAATGATGCATTTTTTTCCAAATGCCTATTCAGGTCATAAGCTCCTAGCCTGTCGCTACTGCCACAGTAAAGTGCGAAAGAAATAGTGCGACCCTGTGAACGAGACGAGTGAAATGTGTCGATGTGAGGTTGAGAGGTTCCAGACTTCGAGCATAGGTGACCTCCGGACTTCTTTAGCTATGTAAAGTTGTTTTCGAGATTTCGGTTCATTGTGGTTGCAAGCACTTATTATAGCATGACGACGGCAGAGAGCAGTATTGGATGTTTTCTCTTGTCACATTCGTGACTGAGTCGAGGGAACGTTCGTGTTGGAGCTGTCATTGTTACAAGCTTCGTTCAATACGTCCTATAAATTAACAATAGAAACGGCCTTGCCTCTTTCCATTTTCTTCTCGCCTCCTGAGCCGTGAAATAAGCCTTATCTTTGTTTGTAAGGAGATATTTTTAAGGATAGGTTGGACATAATATAGCGCAGTGATCTTTTGTTCCATATCTTTATGGCGTTCCGAGTGAAATGATTAGATTTTTCACGGTGTTTTTTTTTCATGGTTATGTTATCCGTTTTGACTGTTAAAATTTAGTCGATAAGTTCCAAGACCAAAGCTATGTTTATTTTAGCAAAAATCTATCTTTCTAGGCGCAACATGTTACTCAAAGAGTAAAACTGATGTCTTATACCAAAAAGAAAACCCAGTAGGGTTTGTAAAATGAGTCACGCCAACGTACACGTTTGAAAGCTTTCAGTAGATCCTGATTTAATTTCGCTAAATGTTGGAAGTGGCCGTATTTTTTTATTTTTTTACATGTTTCTCACCATTTTTCGTATAAAGATGCATTATTTCCAAATTAATTTTCCCCCAACGTTGTGGAAAAAATATTGAGGAGTATCTGTTTTGTTGACAAATCGATTGATCAGGGAGGAGAGAGAGAGAGAGAGAGAGAGAGAGAGAGAGAGAAGACTTCAGACAGAAACACAGAAGGAGGGTGGCATGGGACGCGAGGGGTAGAAATCGGCTCGGCGAGCTG